>JAPYZU010008825.1:0-12180 GCA_030523005.1 Tryphoninae sp. B BG-2022a | reverse complement strand
AGCTGTCGCTATAACAATATTACCAATTTTACAAAGCAAAATTTTAATTAATTTCTATTTACATTTTGGAATACAATTGTTTCATTTTTTTTTATTGAAAATTCAATTTGATAAATTTTTGTTTGCATGCCCACGCATCGAATCCGAGTCATGTTGTTGCTCGCATGATTTATCTCTCTGCCTCTCTTTCTCTCTATGCCTCTCTCTCTCCTGTGAGAATATCATCCATACTTCGATTCTCCATTAGCTCGATCGATCTCGATCGAACGTTATATCTATGTATGTGCAACACTTTTTCTCGACACGCCTTCTCGGCCGGTTAAATCGCCGAACCGTACATAAGGTAACGCTTCTCTCGTGCCCGTAAAGAAAACATTCCACGATTTGCCTATCGGATTACTACGTATATGCGGCAGATACCGTGTGCATTTATACGAGAAGCTCCTACGATTCTTCTTCTCGACAAGTACTAGCAGATTGGAATTTCTCTTATACCTTCGCTCGAACCCATTGAACTAACCGATTTCACTATAAAATTGTGAATTTGATTCAAAATTCGCCCCCTTAAAAAAAAAAAACAAAAAAAGTAAATGTTTAATGTAAAAATACAAAATTGTACAACATATTTTTAAATCAGTCGATCCTGAAATATTAAAATAAAATGAGACATGGAAACTCGTTTCATCCCGTACGAAAATTGTTCCCCGAGTTCCAAAATTAAGATTTGAGTCATAAAAAAATATTTATAAAATAAAAAATATCAATAGTCGCAAAGATAGTAAACAAAATTAGTTGCCGAAACACGATTTGTCTTATAAAAAACAATCGAAAAATAAATATATATTGAAGAATCGACGTGGAAAAAAAGTTAGGGGTTGATTTATCGAAGATATTCGAATTTGTAAATTGTCCCACGTTTATACGCGCATTAACCATTCACGCATTCGTGATTCGCCTCCGTGTAATTTTTCTTGCTACTCACGTATTCCTTGTGCGCCTTATTTATGTACAGGGTGATCTTCATAAGGTGTCGCAGACTTTATCTTAAGGTAGATGGGATCATTACAAATAAAAGCTGCAAATATACATTAGGTATATTTTTAATAGTTTACGAGATATACATCTTTAAAGTTGGCCCAATCGGAGCGCGCCGAGAAGCATTGGAGCCGTCCACTCCCCGCCCTAGCAGCCAATGCCCGAGAAATAAAAATGAATGCGTAATTAAAAAATAAATTTAATTTACTGCTCGAAATTTTGCAATTTCAAATGTGAAGCCCTACACTGTGGTATCTGTACGGTTAAGGCGTGAGTGGGCGGCTCCAACGCTTCTCGGCGCGCTCTGATTGGTCCAACTTAAAAAAATTATATCTCCTAAACTATTAAAAATATCTCCAATGTATATTTGCAACTTTTGTTTGTAATGATCCCACCTATCTTAAAATCTACGGCTAGGATAGGAGTGGGCGGCTCCAACGCTTCTCGGCGCCCTCTGATTGGTCCAACTTAAAAAAATTATATCTCCTAAACTATTAAAAATATCTCCAATGTATATTTGCAACTTTTGTCAGTAATTATCCCATCTACCTTAAAATACAGTTTGAGACATCTTATGCAACTCACCCTATATATATATATATATATATATATATATATATATATATATATATATATACAGATCGTGTATCGCGCAGATGCGCCTGGAATAGGTATACGCGTAGAGTGAAAAGCGTATGAAGCACTCAGCAATAAGTGCACGCACTTACGCGTCCCGCGCGACTCCTTCTCTGAGCCGCGGCTCGCGTCTCGCAGACGCAGCTGCCAAAGATTCGAGCTTCGAGTGTCGCGTGTTGTGCTGCAGCTCGGTACAAATATAAAGTCGAATATAGTTGTATACGCTTCTATGGGACGTTCCAGCATGACATTTAGAGGTCCATGACCTTTACTCTCCGAATTTTGATTCTCAATGTTGTACAAATAATTAAAATTAGTCAGATTTTTAATTACAAAAATCAAAATGCTTTTTACAATTTTTCTTCGGATTCAATTTTTGCGTTGATTATTTTTCTCTAAATATAACGCTTTTTCTTTAAGATCATTTTATTGCAGTTTTTTCTCAGCATACTCAAAATTCAAATTGATCCTACGTAAAGTTTATTCGTTATATAATTAACAAAATCATAAACTTTTTTCCATAAGATTTGTTATGAAAATTAATTGAAGCTTCTTTGATGTAATATGAAAATATTTGCAAAATTTCAACACCCTTCATCGATCAAATAATGTTGCGATATTTAACACGGATTTTTATGAGAGATTGAAAAAATTGACGATTTTCAAGAATAAATATCGTGATAATATTATTGTATTATTATTAATTATAAATATTACAATTTTTAAAAAATTTAAAAACGCTCTGTATTTTTATTTATAATATATCAAAATTCATCCAGATCCGGAGGAATGATTCGATAATTAATATATTTTGTTGCAATCCACGATTTGTCTGGAACGCCCCATACACGCTTATTGTCGAGTGGAGGAAACGACTTGTGTATATACAGCGGTATAAAACTTCTGTAGGAAATCGCGTAATCGTTCTAGAGGCGCGTCCGAGCAGCTGTTGAACTCGAATTAAAGGTGAAGCAACGAGATCGTAGTTGGAATAGGAAATGACGTTAGCAAAAAGAAAAATCACGACGTTAAAACGGTAGAACGTTCATCGAGCGATAATAATTTCATCGTTTTTCAACCGAAGTAATAACTTAAAATCAGGGAAAAAACGACATTACATATAGAGAGAATGTAGAGTGAAAGCAAACTGAGGACATTCGTAAAATAACGAAGAACAAAATTGTTAAAATCGACAATTAACCAAAATTTGTACCAATTTGTTGCTGTAAAAAAATGCATATTGTCTCAAGATAAATGTAATTCTAGAACTCTTCCTGCCAAAGTAACAATCCAAACGACGACAATTACGCCAGGTGAGATCCCATCGAGATGAATGAGTGTTAGCTGCTTAAAAAATCATCGTTTCTCTTTCCTCTCAGCGTTCCTAGCGGTATAAAATAATGAGGATGGAAAACAGATGGACGATGAGCAAATGGGTGTGTATATTATTACAGATGTACCCCTCTTTCGACATTTAACATCGAATCGAGAAAATTATCAAGACAATTTTTCAATTAATTTCGTTACGATTAATTGATCAATTTTCAATTAATTTCGTTACGATTAATTGATCAATTTTCAATTAATTTCGTTACGATTAATTGAAAAATTCAATTATTCCATTGCAATCAAATGTATCCAGGTAAATTGAACAATTTTAAATAATCCATTCAACAAATAATTATTTTATTACACAAATGATAATTATTTAAAAATGATTTATTGAATTTTTTGTCAGGTTCGTAAAATTTGGGATTTACGAACCGCGACGTTCTTCGGCAACGAACTACTTCGAGAAACTCTCGGCGCGTATAACGTATATAAACGTTACGTTACGATAATTCATCGCGACACTCATCCTCTCGTTATTCTCACGCCGGATATACAAAACGGCGGCTTCGCGCGTCTTCGTGGCTCTGGAATTTATTATATGCGAAAGAAAAAAGAAAAGAAAAACGAAAAATGAAAATAAAATATACGAGAGACAAAGTCTCTGTGTTGCGAGCTGCGGCGAGCTCGCCTCTCTCGTCGTTCTCGCAAGCCGAGAACTTTAACGCTCGAAGACTCCGCTCGTTATCGGCACACGAGTCGTTAGCTCTAGAACCCGCGATACGTTTTGTTGTATATAACTGTAGCTACGAGCGTGACGTTGCTACTACCGAAGACTTATCGCATTCAGCACTTTTCTTCTCATTCTCACCGCCACTCTTCTTATTTTTAGTCTTATATTATACACCTTATATCTCTCTCTCTCTCTTTCTCTCTCTCTCTCTCTCTCTCTCTTCTCTCTCTCTCTCTCTCTCTCTCTCTCTCTCTCTCTCTCTCTCTCTCTCTCTCCCTCCCTCTCTCTCTCTCTCGCTCTTTCTCTCGCTCGTTCAAGTTCGGCTCTCGTTTCATTTTCTTTCTCTCTTTCCCCTCTCCCTCTTTCGAGACACTCGATAGCCTCAACGTCGAGGTGTTTGTTATTCATATATATTCTACAATACACGACGTATCAAGATCCAGTAATTGGTAGCCGTGGGCTAACTTTAATACCGAATAACGAAGTTATCATTTTTTTTCCTTTGATAAGATTCGAAGAATATTTTCTTGTTTTTTTTTTTAACAATATTCGTATCACTTTTTTTTTCGTGAAATCGTTGGAGACGAATCAAAGAAATTTCTTTCGCGGAATTCAGGTTAAAATAATGCGCGCGTTTATTTGAAAAGATGAATTGAATAATAGTAAAATAAATGATAAAATGTAAATGTAAACGCTACATCTTGTTTAATTGTGTTAAATCACGTTGATTATTAACACCCGAGGGTAGTGGTAATCACGCGTTTGTAGCGTACGGAAGATTGGCTCGAAACGAGCAACGGTCCCGAGACCTCTTAATTATATGCAACGGAGCGAATGATTCGCTCTGTTGGAACCTTTGACCTCGTGCGATGTCGACGATGTCAGCGTCTACGAGTGTTAACTTCGCGTGAGGACGTCAACCCAGCAGATATATATATATATATATGTTTGAGTGTGTGTGTATCTGAGTATATATGTATAAACACACATGCATATCCACACACATGTCAAATTGCTGGAAAAACGTTTTTCGACTTTTACCTCGTTTTTGTACTGCCAGCAGAACTTTACCACAATCTTCCTTTCTTCAAAAACATGATCTGGATCCGAGAATGGTTTATTGACCGTTACATCTGGAATGAAATAAAAATTCATTCTTTTCTCAGCTAATAAAGCGTGGTAATATTTTTTTACGTTAGCTTGTAGATATGCAATTGTGAATGATGATAGTAGATCCCTGGGTCGCACCCTAGGCAGGATATATATATATATATATATATATATATATATATCCTGTATATATATAGTCCTATATATATATAGTTGCAATACTTGACCGTTATAACCGTCAGTGCGTGGATTGTATTATCCTTGATCATCAATCGTCGTCTTGACGTTATCCCTCGTCGTTATTGTCATCTTCGTAGTTTCTCACTTTGATTCTTATCGTCGCTGATAACTCATGTACATATGCATATACACAGGGTGAATTTTATGAGATGTAACAGGCTTTGTTTTAAGGTAGATGGGGTCATTACAAACAAAAGTTGCAAATATATATTTGGGATATTTTTAATAGTTTACGAGATATAAATTGTTTAAGTTGGTCCAATCAGAGCGCGTCGAAAAGCGTTGGAGCCGCCCACTCCCGCCCTAGCCATAGAGATAGCACAGTCTAGGGCATTACATTTGGGGGTTGCAAGATTCAGAGCAGTCAATTTTATTTATTATATCATTACGCAGTCATTTTTATTTCTCCGGCATTGGCTGCTCTGAATTTTATCGAGCGCCCCGAGAATCGTTGGAGTTACCCACTCCCCACTCTAGCAGCCAATGTCCGAGAAATAAAAGTGACTGTATAATAATATAACAAATAAAATTGACTGCCCTGAGTTTTGCCGTCCCAAATGTAACGCCGTACACGGTGCTATCTGTATGGCTAGAGTGGGAGTGGGCGGCTCCAATGCTTCTCACTGCGCTCTGATTGGACCAAATTTATAAATTTATATCTCGTAAACTATTAAAAATATCCCCAATGTATATTCGCAACTTTTGTTTGTAATGTTCCCATCTACATTAGAATAAAGCCTGTTATGCCTTATAAAAATTCACCCTGTATATGGATAGATCACAAAATATGCAAGCAATTTTCACAGTCTCATTTCTCGTCATATAATACAAACGTCTCTATTTGTGTTCTAGGTGAGCATCAGCAACAACTGCTCCGAGACGAGAAATTGAGAAATGAAAAAGAGAACGAGAACGACGAGGAAAATGACGAAGATGTGAAAAACGAACTTTCCGTGGAACAGCACCCTGTGAAAAAGTATCTCGAGGCGCAACGTCAAGAGGAACGCACCAAAAGATCCGACGTTGACAATATCGAGGACAACGACAGTGACATCAAAGAATGGTGAGTAAAGATTTAATTTATGGTTTCTTTCTTCTCCTTATTCTCATTAATATTTTATTCATAATAATTCTTTAGGGAAATTTAAGTAATTTTCTGTTTGTAAATTATTCCTAATTGGTCAATTTTGTTTAGTTGCGTCCCGAGTCGAACGAGGGTTGAAACTTTTATCACGTACCCGGTAACACAGAGCGGTACGACGAGTACGGATTCTTCTCAACGTCGTTGTCCCCTGTACACATCGTTGTACTGTTATACGCGTGTACACGCTTCGGGGTATATAATGACTCGCGCGCCAGGATGTCCGCCGATCTTGCCTCGTTCGACGTTCACCAGTCCGACTGTAATGACTCGGTATAGACTCGTCTGATATATCCTCCGCTTCCTTAACGACCGCAGCGCAAATAGGCATCCATTTCGCGAGATAAGAGTATCAATATCGTACTACAGTGGCAGACGATTGTTACAATTTATTCATTCCCTCAAAACTCTCTTCAGCCTATGACCATTCCTTTTTTAAAATTTGTATTTCAATGGAAAAACGATACAAGTCACAATTATTAGTCCTTGAAGTTTTCAATTAACAGAAAGAAACGTGGATGTTGAAAACAAAATTGAATTGTAAAAGTATTTGGAAAGTAAGGTTTACAAAATTTTGAAGATTTGCAAGATTTATCAATGTTTTTTTGTACGCTTTTATAGGGGCTTGTATTTATTTGTCGGTTCTCAGCCATATTGTTTGATCCATAAAAGCTAGAGGGGGTAATAAAAGTCTCGCGTTTGTATAATATTTAGCACAAGTGGTCTTCTTAATGGGCGTTGCTGGCGGTAATTAAATCAGCACAGACAAGATTTACGAGTTTTCGTGCACCTATATGTTCACCTGAGTGCTTTAAAATGCGTCACGCTACGTTTGTACACGTATATAGATCACGTACCTTGTGTCAGAACAGTCGCCTCGATCCGGCTCTTGCTTTTTCTAGCTCCTTGGAGGGATACTCGCGTCTTTTATTTAGTTAGAAACGTAGGAGCTGGATAAAGTGGAGCTGGTGCGCGGATGACTTGATTCGCGTCAACGAGGGGACAAAAAATTGCGGGACACGCGATATCGAGGTCCTCCGGTTGACCACCGCGGCAGACTCTCCTCTCTCAGTTCTAAGATTTCTTAACGTTTGGCCGGTATTACCTGCGTGGAACTCGAGATCTCTTATACTTGTTCGCACATCCGTTTTCTCCGTCGTCCGTCTGTTATGTGAAAAAAACTTTTAGTTTACCCAGACTGACGATTTATTGCTTCAACGTCTCATAATACTGCTGTTTTGTAGGAAATAGGTACGTTGTAGATGACGAATATTATATGATTGAGATTTGTCGTAATGTCTGGTTTTAAAACGGAAAATTGGATGGAATTTAGTTGTTTCCATTTTTGAACATTAAACTTCGATAGGGCTGGAATAAGAATGTGATATTCGTGTTGTACGACGAATTTCCGATTCCGTAACCACCCTACAAAGTCTTTTTGGACGAAAAAAAATATTGACCCCCGGCTGGTGTCAAGGTCGATATTCGAATTTTATTTTCCGGACTTTGGGGGGTCCGGAGGGGTCAAATTTTGTTTTCGTCCGAAAAGACTTTGTAGCATCATTTCCGGATCGGAAATTTCCCGCGTAATACGAATATCGTGAAATAAAAGGGTGTTGGAGCAAAAAAAAAATTGGCCGTTTGGG
This sequence comes from Tryphoninae sp. B BG-2022a, assembly GCA_030523005.1. Lineage (NCBI taxonomy): Eukaryota > Metazoa > Arthropoda > Insecta > Hymenoptera > Ichneumonidae > Tryphoninae sp. B BG-2022a. The sequence goes on along the minus strand of JAPYZU010008825.1, from coordinate 4,310 downwards.
CCAGGCGTTTTTTTGCAGGTCCCCCTTCCTATTGGTCCCGAAAAACGCGTTTTTCAAAGTATCGCCACGGCCACAAAAATTACGCTATCCGGATGATCCTCGGCTGGTTGTCGAGTGCGCGGCGAGCTCTTCAAAAAGTTATTCCTGCAATTTTCTGTCGGACGAACGAGAACGGAGATACAGCCTCGGGAAAAGTCGATTTTTCGAGGTTTCTCGATTTTCATCGAAATTGGCCATATTGAATTCCGGTCAATTTTAATTCTTTCTCAAGCTCTAGGAGTCTACGTCGATCGCAAATTTCCCGTACAACACTAAAATTATGGTTGCATTTACGATTTTCAAGATTTTATCGACCTTAAGTATGTAAATCCTTATTCCGCTTTTTTTGCGTTTTTCTCTGGAAGTTTTTGAGAAATTGGCCAAAATAACGTGAGTTATTTTGGCCAATTCTTCATCAGCGACAAATTTCCGATTCTGCACCCACCCTACAAAGTATTTTCATCCGAAAACAAAATTTGGATCTGGAAATTTTTCAATTAACAGAACTATCACGAATAATTGCACTTTTATTTGCTTTTCTCAATCAAAACCTCGAAAAACCTAAATTACACGTTTTCTTCTCTCAATATTTCTCAGGAAAATGGTTGAAAACCTAAATTAACCGTGCTATATTTCTATCGTACGTACAAACTTCCGATTCCGCTAGTCGATTAGCTTACAATAAAAGCCGACAAGCCACAAAATAATAACAACAATCGTTCAAACACTAATGCCCTTAAATTAATTTAATATCCCAATCGCGTACAATTTTGTTCAATATTCTTCGAACTTTTTTTGTCCAATCGCCATAATTATCCTCGAGAGGAAACAGGTGTGTAGGTTCGAAAAAAAAAGAAATTATTATTCTTACGCTCTTACACGTTCTTCATGGTCTGGGACGTAGTTCTATATATACATGAAACTGGCTGGTAATGTACCCCTTCCTCTTGTTTTCAAGCACATTTACCTCGTGTATGTACATATTATAATGCAGCACAGTACTTACGGTCTGCGAAGTGCCCGACGGAGTAAGCAAGATCGCGAGAGGTCCAGAACCGGAAACGCAGGAAGCGATTTTGCCTCGAGGCGATTTCTCGCGTACTCTCGCACGGTCGATCGTCTCTCTCTCCCTCTCTCTTTCTCTCTCCCGGACGGTCGAGTGTATTCAGGGTCGCTAAGTTTTTCTGCCAACCCCCTTCTTCCCTCTATGGATTTTTCTCGTTCCCTCGATACATCCGACTCTCTTATCCCCACTCCTTCAGTTTTTTTTCCCCTCCTCATCTCATCATTATCATCATCTTTTCCCGCTCTCTCGCCGCAAACTCGTTTAAAGTCGGGCAAACCGGCGTGGAGAAACGATATCGGCGGTAAAAGAGATCATCGAGCCAAGGATCTCGAGACTACGGCTCCGTATCGAAAAAACCCTTTCGACCCCCCCCCCCCCGCCCTCCCCCCCCCCCCCCACCCTTTTGCTCCCTTCTCGCGATAAGAAATTTATGGCGCGACGATGTGCTCGAGGGGGAAAACGATCTTTCTTATTTGAAGAATCTTGTCTTTCATTGCCTCGATAACTTCGAGGTCGAGCACGCGTCGATTAACTTATTGGAATATAAATTTACCTTCGCCACGTTGAAACTGATCGATTTATCAAAAAATCGATAAATTTGCAAACGCGTGAATTCAATTGAAATGAAATTTTTGCGAATAGTCGCGTAAATAAACGAATACAAATTTATTGATAAATTGATTAAAATCGATCAATATCGAAATTTGTCGATTCGATGAGAAGTAGATCGATCGATGTCGGATTTTGTTACTTCGCACGAGGTTCGAAATGGGACGCGCTATACAAAAGTTGTACGATAAATTCTCCCTTTCTCGTTTCCATGACCTTACGTCTGTCTCTCCGTCCTGATTAGGAAACGAGAGCGTCGTGAGTCACGTATCAGCCCTGCGGGTTTGAATTGCCCTCCGTTCGCGAATACTCGATGCCACATAACGTTTATGGACGAACGTAAAGGTCGCTATTTTGTAATCTGCGTTGTGAGAGATCTTTCGGAACGATCTCTCAGAAAAAAAAGTGGGAGTGAGAGGAGGAGTGTTCTGTTTGCTTGCACTTCCGGGACACTTTTCGACCCAACCTTATAGTTCGCCTCTGCGTTTGGATACAGCGAATTCGACCTGGCGAAAGTTTCGACCGTTTATAAAATGCCCCAAAAACAAAACAAAAAAAAAAAAAACAAAAAAAAAAAAAAAAAAAAAAAAAAAAAAAAAAAAAAAAAAAAAAAAAAAAAAAGAGTAGAAAATGCAATTGGTTCGCCCAAAAACTTGAAAAGTTCGTTTAGTTGTCCGAGTACGATAATTTATTAATCGTTTTCCAATCAAAAAAAACAATCAAGTATTCATCATCGTGTTTTTATAATTTTATTTTTAAGTTATTTTTTGACAAAAGCCGGCTGGATTAATGCAAAATACCCCAAAGTTAGAGCAAACCAGGCTAAAATTCATTTAACACGGACGACACTTCGCACAAAGTTTTGTTACCCGACTGTCTATCGGATTTTCTCTAAAACATCGAAGTCCCCCCCCCCCCCCCCCCGAGTCATTTGGAAGTATCTCAAAGTTTTTGGACAACGAGTCTTGCGTCGGGGTGAACCAAAATGTCGTCCGAAGAAGCCCGAGAAACGGGTCGAGGAAGAGGTCGAAGGTGGGAAGGGAAGTACGAAAGTGCCGAGAACGGGACGACGACATTTCGTGGAAGAGGAAGGGAAATTACATCCTCGTAGAAATCGAGTTTGCGCATACACATATAGATATGTTTGTTGTAAAGGATCTTAGAAGTGGATGGGAGAAAGAGCGGATGCGAAGGGGGTAGGGGGGGAGGGGGGAGGGGTGTAGAGAACTTCGATTCTCGACGACGAAAATCGTCCCGAATGCTTCGGGAACAGCGTCGAGCCTTTAGTAGCGTTACTATATCGTGACAAAAGGGACCCCGAGCTAGGATAGAGCGTAAGCGAGAGAGGGAGGGAGAGATCTTAAGAGCCTTTCTCGACACGTATACCACCAGACGTTATTGAATTCCAACCTGTCGTGAGTTATCTCGATACCAGACGGCGTAAATTGATGAAAGGAGACTCGTCGTTGTCGTCGTCGTTGAGATTTCGCTTCTCCCAGCTTCGTAACGTCTTGTGACACGATTCCTTATCCTCGCCCCTCTTTCGTATTATCAAAGGACGAAGAAGAAACAGCCTTGTTCTATCAATTCGGGGAGTTTATATCGAAAATGAAAATAGCTCGTGAAATTTGATTGGTTGAAAATTATTCGAATTAATTATTGTTGGGTTTGATGATTATTTGGAGAAGCTCTAGATTGCTTTGGCGGAGTTTTAATGATGGAATATTGTTAGATTGTTCGATTAATTGTTATGCTAATTTGGGATTATTGTATTGCTGGTATTTTTATTTCCGTCTTTTTTTTTTTTTTCGTTTTGTCTATCTCTCTTTCTCTTTCTTCCTCTCGTTATATTCTGTATTTCCTTTCAGTTTGCATGGAAGATTTTGCAGTTTCCGGCTGGCTTGCCTTCGCCATATAAATACATACATATTGAACGAACTCCGTGAGGCTCGCTGAATTGCCGGGCCTAAGTATACCGCGATTCGCGATTTAATTCTTTTTCCGTTCTCACGATACCACGAGTCTCATGACTGTGTGTGTGTGTGTGTGTGAGAGGGTTTTTATGTCGTAAAAGGACAGGTAGCGATTTATCAAAATTTTCTTCCGGACGAAGAAAATGTAATTTAATTATTAATTAATTATTTTATTTGAGTTATTTAATTAATTGAATTTTTTCGTGAGAATTTAAAATTATCTTATTTTTTTTAGACAATTAAATCAAGGAGATTGAGAATGATTGATTTGATTACGAATCGGAAAGACGGTGATGATTAATCATTAATTAATTACTGTAATCGATTAATTTAATTAATTGAATTTTTACGCGAGAATTTTGAATTTTCTTGTTTTTCTTTTTTGTGAAAATTAAATCAAGAAGATTGAGAGTGATTGACCTGATTACGAATTAGCCGCACAGTAATGATTAATCGTTAATTGATTATTGTAATTGATCAATTTAATTAATCGAATTTTTTCATGAGGATTTAGAATTGTCTTGTTTTTTTTGAGAAAATTAAATCGAGAAGATTGAGAATAATTGATTTGATTACGAATCGGTCGCACGGTAATGATTAATCGTTAATTGATTATTGTAATT
>JAPYZU010008820.1:0-10938 GCA_030523005.1 Tryphoninae sp. B BG-2022a | reverse complement strand
TTTCTTCTGTGCTGCAATGAAATTAGTCGCGGTAATCGAAGTAACGCAACACCGAAATACGATGATTTCTTCGTTTTTATTTATACCAAGTAGTATAGATATACGTGTAGTCAGCCACGATTTTTATCGCAGGAAGGGTGCGAAAAATTGTACATCATATATAAAACAGAACTTGTTTTATTATGGAAATGGGTGTGTGTATATATATATATAGATCGAAGGTTGAAGGAACCCTTGGAATTCACGATTTAGCCGCACGATTGGGATAAATAATAGAACGCTTCGTTTTTTATCACAGTTGGCGTAACGATATGGGGTTACCTCCAGGTAGGTTTCCTCGGTGCTGTAATGAAATTAGTTGCGGTAATCGAAGTATCGCAACACCGAGATACGATGATTTCTGCGTTTTTATTTATATCAAGTAGTATAAACATACGTGTAGTCAGCCACGATTTAGTTCACGAGTTGTATACCTAGAGAGGTTCTAGATATCGAGATATCTAGAGTTAGATAAATATCTAGAGAGCAGTTAATATTCCTCAGTATAAAAGAAATTTATTTTTTAAACAATCCCAATCTTGTTCACGACAAAGAGATGCGAGCCTAACTCACTACGTTGACAAAAAACCTGGCGCGGTCTCGTGGGCATTGTCTCTGCAAACAGAATGCAACTATGGAGAAAATGAACGAGTAACTATCAGCGTAAAGTCCAATTGTCGCGCATTGCTGGAGTACGCTGTCATTTTAATCTCGTCGGCTCGATATTGGATTTGTTCGTTATTTACACATACATATATATATATATATATCATGTGCCTATATAACGTAAAATCTACTACGATAAAACTGTTTTATTTCTCGTTTTTCAATTATTATCATTAGATTGTAATTGGAGTAATATCGCGAAAAATTGAATAATGAGAATATGAAATTCACGGAGTGAAACATCGTGTATCGATTCGGTATTGTAGGTACTTGCATATGCTTCCACCTTATTACTGTAAAAAAGAACCTTGCAGTGTACGAGCTCCGGGCCTGATGTACCTATATGATAAGCCGACAGCGACGCAACCGAGTGATCTGTAAATATATATATAAAACAAAGTCGGGCATGTCACCTGTACAAGCGCTTATGCGCGACATACAGCCTCGTGTCAAACATGCAAAATCCATTGGTACGTGAGGCGCATGCGAAATTCCATTTGCTCTCTGTGTTTCTGCTCGCAAACTCTACCGTCCTTTACTCCCGGTACACTAATATAGAATATAGGTACTGGTGGTAAAACGCCTGTAGCTTTTGCATTAATATGAACGTAGGTGGAGAGCTGTATGTCCGCATTCGTGTATCCACTTGACTTTTTGTTACATTTCAGTTAGCTATTTTTATTCAAATATCAAAACTGCGATGGTTTTTACATACAAAAAATTGTCATTGCTAATCTAGAAATTCAAATTTCTATTGCGCAGATCTAACTCGAATTTCATTGCGATAAAGATAGAAATAGAATTTGACATAGTTTTACGTAATTCTCTCGTCAATTATAAATTCAATTTTCCCTTCAACTATAGGTAAATACAAAATTCTGATTCATTTGTCGATTTTCGATTTGATTGAACTTAGAATCCATCGATCAAGCCCATATGGATTTCCCAAATGGACTTCCCTCCGAGATCCAACCATTACGTCTGGAACATTTAGAAAATGTCTCGAGTGATTCAATCGGAACACCTCCTCCTCTCCTTACGACTATCGCACAATCCATCGTCGCACAATCGTTCGTTAGTCGCTGATGAACGGATTCAATATGGGGAAACGTCTTCCGTTAGACATGCGCATATACCTATATATCCCTTGTTTCTGTCTTTACCCAATATTACGATATTATCTAGCCGGCTATAACATCGTTCCTAAGACTTTTGAGCACTTCCGTGTTTCCGTCTTGATAATTATTTTCAAAACTATATACACATGTATACGCCAGAAAGAGAAGAAAAAAATTACCCGTGCTGAGTTTCGTGGACGTTGTTCCCAGGTGCATATAGGAGAAGCAACACGAACAAGTACTGCGAGAAGTTTATTTTCCTCGTTTTAAAAGCATATTTCAAAGTTTGGGCGGAACGTAGGATTAAAAAAGTTGATTCGACTCTCTTCGTTGTTTATTATATATATAGTTATATACATATGTATGCGTGCGTCTATGAATACAATAACGGTCGTAATTACATCAAAAATCAGCACCGACCACGGTACCAGCTTACATATATTTGAATTAAAAATACAAAAGCCGCCGGACATACGAAATGTATGTACCATTCTAAATGAAGGGAAATAATAAAATTACTCATTTATGAAAAATATGGGAAGAATTTTTCCAATAAAGCACAATAAAGAGAGGGCTGGTCGTATGTGTGGCAAGCGAAGCTAATCGCCCCGGAAAAGGGCGCATCGCGAATCGAATTCCTATTAAATATGTAGCCGCGGTAATATTTGTATGGGATGAAGAAAGGAAGAACAAGAAAACGGGTCGAAAAAATTGGAAAAAAAGAAGGAAGGTAAACCGACGGAAAGTTCGAGAGGTAGCCGAGCCCTCGCTATCTCGCTACGTGCTTTGAAACTCGCAGGTTATCACCAGCCATGAATAATTCAGTACGCTTTTCCAACAAAGTTATAGCTTGTTATACGCAGGCCGAGTCTCCTCTAGTCAGGCCCAGTTATATATGCATCAGCGAGGGTAGTTGCGAGGACTCGCGCAATACCCGCATCAGCAACATCAGCCTCCGCTTGCTCGTAATAATATCATATATATTATAGTATAGGGCTTTGGCGGGGAGACCGAGCGAGAGTTGTGTGTTGGACGATGCGTTTCGTACTGATAACGCTACTCTGTCGCTGCTCTTGTCAGCGTTTGTATAGTGTGTGACAAGATACGCAATGACCGTACCAGAGGTACTGGCCATACTCGCCGAACGATCCCACCGAGAGAGCGGCTTTTCTGACGTATGATGATTGTGCACCTATTTTCACTAAATATGTCTGATAATAACGTATGCCCTTTATGCACTCGAACGATAATCGTATCGTATCGTATTGTATATATATAAAATTATTCTCTCTCTCTCCCACTCTCTCTCTCTCTCTCGATCTCTTTCTCTCTCTCTCTCTCTCTCTCTCGGATCATCTATCTATCTATATATATATATATATATATATATATATATATATATATATATAAATGATCCGAGAGAGAGAGATCGAGAGAGAGGGAGATATATATATATAATTACCTTATAAAATTCACCCTATATATATATGTACAGGGTGAATTTCATAAGGTGTAACAGGCTGTATTCTGAGGTAGATGGGATCATTACAAACAAAAGTTGTGAATATACATTAGGGATATTGTTAATAGTTTACGAGATATAAATTTGTAAAGTTGATCCAATCAGAGCGCGCCGAGAAGCGCTGGAGCCGCCCACTCCTACCCTAACCATAGAGATAGCACAGTGTAGGGCGTTACATTTGTCGTTGCAAAATTCAGAACAGTCATTTTCATTTATAATATTATTACACAGTCAGTGTTATTTCTCAGGCATTGGCTACTAGGGCGGGTGTGGGCAGCTCCAACGGTTCTCAGCGCGCTCTGATTGGACCAACTTTACAAATTTATATCTCGCAAACTATTAAAAATATTCCCAATGTATATTTGCAACTTTTGTTTGTAATAATCCCCTCTACTTTAGAAGGAAACCTAATGCATGGAGTACACATATTTTATTTAAAAGGATGTTACATTTTACATCAAATACAGTATTACAGCGTTACAATCGTTAGGGACTTGACTATGAATTATTATTCGCGTTGAAGCTCGTGCGTTAGTCGAGTGGTTCGTGTCGCAATAAATTTTACAATCGTGTTATACGTCATCAAACAAATCGAAACTGATTGAACATGCGAGCAACGCACGCGTTTATTTCATGATATACACTGACGGCTACGACGCGATTGTATTCTCGTTTGATTACGCATTTACGATACAACGGATATCGAGAACAAAAATACTCTACGGATCGATGAGCAAACAACTTCGAGGATTGTTGGATCGTTCGTTATATAACAAAATAGATTGGAGAAAACAAAAATATCTCGAAAAATATTACCGGTTGGCAAAGAGCGAGGGAGCGAGGTGGGAGCGATTGGAGAAAGCAATTGGTTCGATTAAATTTTGCCGCGATACGCGCATGCACTTGATCGACTTTTGACGAGCACCGAAACGCACTCGAACGTACCTCTCTCGACGATTTAACGTTTCCAAAAAAAAAAAAAAAAAAGAAAAAACACAGAGAGTCTCTACATTGCGTCAGGACAAATGGATAGTGTGCCAGGTCGCGAAAAATAAATATCCGACGATGTCTGTGTGCCCTTCTCTCGCGACGTGGAAACAGTCGTGTGCGTTTGGAACATTGAGAGAGAGAGAGCGAGAGAGAGAGAGAGAAAGGGGAGTTTTGTAACCGGAAGTTAAGCGAAAGCTCCGCCGTGCATGCACACTCACGGTAAACAAGCAAAAAGGTACGGTGTGTGCGACTGCACGTGTATATAGAAGAGACACATGCAAATATATAGATATACGAGTATAAAGATTCACCGAAGGGATGTATATAGACGTGTGTATATAGGTAGGGGTCGTTTCGAAGCTCCCGGTAAGCCGCTTAATTCTCGTCGATAAGCTCCCGTGTCTAATCTCGATTACGGCGGGCTACGCTCGTACTCTCTCGCCTCTCTCAGCGTCGCGCTGCTCACCAACGGCCGTCCTACTATCCGTGATCTCCCATACGTATCGGATACCCTCGCTTCGATACATATACACTCGGTGCTTTCTCTACAAACGTAGGTATATAAATATATATATATATGTAAACATAGACACAATTTTCATTCTCCGTCCTGTCTAACCCACCGTGCACGACCAACGACTCGTGTGCTTATACCCGGATTAATGCGGATTCTCACGCCGGAGGCGTGATCTCTTAACTGTATTTATTATAGTTTTTGTTCGATCGTAACTGATACACTTTTTATAAACTCCGGCGAAATGAAACAAAGAATAGCTTGAAAATCGGTGGGCGAAGTGTTTTGAAGAGTATGAAGCTCGAAAGTTTGAAGACAAATGGCAGACTTGTTTTCGTACGAGCGTTTGTACGTATATAACATAATGACGGAAACGGACGCTTAGTGTTTGCCGGAAACTCCAATCTTTACAAACGTGCGAGTACGCACAAACGCGTCGCAAGTGTTTGCGATAAATTCCCTTTGATTTGTGACAGAAAAACAACGCTCGGGGATTGGCTACAAGCGTTTGTGACCGTGTGTTGAGGTTTGCCAAACGTGTGGTTCCGGCTTAAGGAGATTCGTCATATTGCAGCGTCAAAAAATGCATTTTTTTTTATTTTGTTTGTGAAGGTACATGTCTTTCTTGATATGTGATTCAAATTTAATGAAATTGTGAGCAGTGGAAGTATGTTCAATAATTTGTTTAAGTTATCGTTTGCATCGCAGCATCAAAAAATGCAATTTTAATATTTTTTCTGAAAGTACATATCATTCTTGATATGTGGTTCAAATTTAATGAAATTGTGAGCAGTGGAAGTATGTTCTGAGCAGTGGAAGTATGTTCAATAATTTGTTTAAGTTATCGTTTGAATTCATTAGAAATTAAAACTTTTTCAGAAAATCGAGTCTCCTGAAAATTTATGTTTTTTCACCTCCAATGTACCTTTTCTCACAATCTACTCATTGCATCGACATACTTTTTTATGTAGCCAGTACATCCAAAGTCAATTCAGACTCGTGAAAAATATATTCGAAGATAAAAAAACGTGGTTAAATATTTTAACAAAATTTCAAAATAATGTCAAAAAATTCTCAAACAAAATATCGAAAAAATGACTCGTTATATTATTAATAACAAGGTACAAATTATTTTTACAAGTAGCTATATGTACATATATTTTCCTCACGAGCGAGTTTACATTTTTTTATTCGTATTATCAAGCGCTTTATGCCAGATACATTACGTTTTGACGTAGAATTTTGCGAAGAGGTGTGAGAGGGTGTTATTCATCGTTGTCAGGGTAACCACCCCGCTACTTTTTGAGTCCGCGAACCGTGCGCTGGGACGTAAACCATGCGCAAACGCTCCAATTTCGACATCTGCGCATCCAGCAAATTTCACTGGCAATATGGAAACTTCAATATCCGGAGGAGTTTATTCATTTAACTGTAAAGATAAAGAACATATTCCTAGAATTTATATCGAGGTATAGTTGATATCGAATCGTTATAAAACGATTTATAAGATTTTATTCACGTTGATATTCGAGATGCAAGTTTGAGAGTGCACCTGTCATTTTATCTACGTGCATATATATGAGGGATGCATTTTTCTATCACATTTTCCGAGCAGCTAGCTCGAACATCCTGCAAAGGGCACGAACCGCTGAATTGTAAGATGATATTCTCTTTAAGATTTCCTCCATCACTGACCTACTATCTTCCTCGCCAAACGTAAACAAGAGATGGGATAAAGGACCTTGCTGCAAACTCGTATTTTACGACCCACGCATCCTCACGAGACGAGATGTTGTTTAACACATACAGATTTCGCGATCGAACGATGTCCACCCCTCGACTCGTACCACTTGCGAATAAACTGGGTGACGGAAAAACTACCCGAGAGTCGTGTAACTTCGTGTATACCCTATCGTCCTTTCGTGCTCGACAGGGTCCTTGACCTTTCTGGAGATGTACTCATCTCCTTTTTCACTCCCAACGCATCCGAACTATTTGCTAATAAACGTGCACACGCTCACGCTGAAGTACAAAATCATATTACAAAGGGCACTTGTTTAATTCTCTGTTAAGCTGTGTCGAGGTAAACGGCACCAACTCGGTCGATAGTTGAAGATTGGAATAATTTGAATCCTCGTTCATCTGGTTCTGTAATTTGTTACATCGTACATGAAGAAGGGAAGATGGAAACGTTAATTTGGATTACATTACGAAAGGACTTTCAGTAGAGATGTAAATGTCATGGATACATGAATGAAATCAACATGAAGAAGGGAAAATAGAGACGTTAATTTGGATTACCTTATGGAAGGACTTTCAGTACAGATGTAAATATCAAGCTTGAAAAATAATCGCAGTTTTGTCTTCCATACGAATACACATATCTCTGTATATTTGTACGATTACCTATCGTATATACAGTCTGATTTCTCATTAGCTAATTCGCGAATCGATTTTGATGAATTTTTAAAAGAATCAATAACGATTTCATTTTCCTATTTTTCGAACAATAGGAAAATGGCGCGTTATTTGAATCCCCATTCATCCGACTCTGTAATCTATTCCATCATACATGAAGAAGGGAAAATGGAGACGTTAATTTGGACTACATTATGGAAGGACCTTCAGAAGAGATGTAAATATCAAGCATACACGAATGAATTCATAAATATGCTCTTGAAAAATAATCACAGCTTTATCTTCCATACGAATACGCATATCTCTATATATTTGTAAAATTACCTGTCGTACAAAGTCTGATTTCTCATTAGCTAATTCACAAATCGATCTTGACTGATTCTTTAAAAGGATCAATAAGGATGCGATTACCACAACGTTGCACCATATATTCCCGTTTCATTATCAGACTTCTCGGTCAATTAAAGCAATTTCATGACGTTAGACGTTTCAGCCCGTACGAACTTTCCAAATTGACGTCACGATTGCCGAGCTATGGCCCGCAACGACGGATCCGTAATCCCTGACACGCTGCACCTCGTGCCGCCTCTTATTCCTGTAGCACAGGGCGAGACGAGTATATACGTATATAGGATGAAGGAAAGCCGTCGGGGGCACACTGCCAATCAGCTTTGAGGCCATAGAGCGATAAAGCCGCTACTCGTACTCTTATCTACGAGTCGCGACGAGCGAGCGCGCGGTTTGTGAGCTTGCCAGCGGGAGAAAAAAAAACCGCTCGAGCTTTATATCACAGCCATAAGATGTAATCCGCCACCCTCTTGATTGGTCGAGTGCTTTATCCCCGAAATAAAACGCATTCTGGGCCTTCACTGATTGCAAGTGGTACAACGCTACGTGTATACACGATATCGTGTACCGGAAATATACAGCCCGCGTTTGTACGGCCATCTATGTGTATGTGTCGTGAAAATCTCTTCCGATCGAGTCCTAGTTCGATTTGGACTTTTGAAAAATATTTTGTTTCATTTTTGTTCGAACGACCAATGAAAATTCTTATAATCTTTATAATCTTTTACAAGCATGCTTTTTTTATACCGCAGTATATTTGTATTGTAACAGGAGGTAGCTTCAGAGCGGATTTTCCTCATTTTTATTCGTTCAAAGAACCAGAGCACCAGGTGCTCTCGCATCGGAGAAAGAATCCTTGGCGGAATCGCGTGAACGTCTATTTTCCATCTCACCGAGGGTTTGGGTGGGTGGGTGGGTGGGTGGATGGGGGGGGGGGGGAGAAGGTATTATTCGAATTAATTTTCCGCACTTAATAACAACAGGTTCCATTTTTTTCTAGAATTGAATCAACGAATGAATAAATAAGAAGATAAATAAACAAATAAATAAATACTCCGAGATGGAAATTACAAATACGAGAAATAACGAAAAGGACGATGAATGAATGGGAGCGCAATGAGATGAAAATAAAAAAATTCCTTTGGTAAATAAATAAATAATAATGGAAGGAGAATTAATAAATGGATGTTCCGAAGATGTTATTACAACTATTCGATAATAAATATACAATCGACAAGTGGCTCTCGAATCCATGCATACACTCACCCACCGAGTTTTACTACTCTTATCAGCGTCACGTCGCTCACCGATTCCGATTTCGATCGTGTTGACGTAACTTTTCCAGGCAGGTGTCCTGAGTTTTCACATCCCATGGGGATTGGTTCGTCTGGATAGCTCAATTTGTGAAGTCGTGACGGCACTTCCAAAATCGCGATTTTCAAAACTGCAGGGAGCGACTTGCAAAAAAACGACCCGGCAATGGAGCCGAATTTTTTTTTATTGCAAAATTTCATTATTTTGTGGTATTCGAGTTACGCGGGAAATTTCCGATTTCGAAATGATCCAACAAAGCCGGACGAAAGAAAATTTTGAGCTTTTCCGGACTCTCTACAGTGTCGAAAGTGAAATACGAATGTCAACTATCGGCACCTACCGAGGATCAAAATTTGTTTTCGTCCAAAAAAAACTTCATAAGATGATTACGGAATCAGAAATTTGTTGTTAATGAAGAATTTTAATCCTTTCTCAGGCTCTAAGAACCTATGTCGATCGCAAATTTTCCGAAGAACAAGAAAATCACGGTTTCGTTGTGAAATTTTCAGATTTTATCGTCCGTAAGGGGGTAAATCGTTATTTCGCGTTTTGTGCGTTTATCGCTTAGAGTTTTGAGATATCGACAAAAATAACATCATATTCTTCATTAGCGACAAATTTCCGATTCCGTAACCTCTAATTGAAGTCTTTTCGGATGAAAAAAAAATATTTGACCCTGTGTGGGTACCGATAGTCGACATTCGTATTTTGTTTCTGGAGTTTGAGGAGTCCTGAGTGGGTCAAATTTTGTTTTCATCCAAAAAGGCTTCACTTGAAGGTTACGAAATCGCAAATTTGCCACGTAACACAAATATCACGATTATAATGCTGCGTTATTTAAATTACCACATCATTTGCCATATACGTGATTGCGATATCTTGCGACTAACTTAACGTGGGTACAAAAACGTTCACCTTTTGGCCTTTCAAATATCGAAGAACCAACTCTCAAGGTTTCAAATTTTGTCCAGCGGTGTTGATTTCCTCTCTAATCTCTGGCCAACGTATCAGTTAAGCCTGATCATCAGCACACAGAGATAGGTGAAAGCAGAGCCAACTGTAACCAGAGACAATAGAAATCACACACAACTGAAAGCAGAGATAACTGAAAGCAGAGACAACTGAAAGCAGAGATAACAATAAGCAGAGACTACATACCCAGGAATCAAGAATCCAGAGACAACTTTTGAAACTTAACACGAAATCTTCGGCGATCCTTCGTCGTTGAGTTAAAATATATATCACATCCTCGGTGGGGCTGTCATCACTGATAACGATACGCTCCGATGTTCGAAACTTAACGCGAAAAATAGTGACCTGAAAATTGACATTATCATATTGATAAATTGAAAAGAATAATTTATTAACGGAATAATACTGAGCTTGCACCTTGTCGAGAGGCGCCACTTTACACATTCCACGTAATTAATTGACGGTAAAGTAAAATGAAGAAGTGTCTAGATGGACAAGTTAATGAAAATTCTCTCAGACATTAACAATAAGAAAAACGATAAGATTCCAAGATAAAGGTCAACGCATTCCTGTAAATTATCATTCCTGTCTTCGTCGAAAATAATTTACAAGAATGAAAGTCGAGAAGCATATCATGTACTAACCGTAAGGAAGATAATAAGATTCCAGGATAAAGGTCAACATATTTCCGCAAATTATCATTCGTCTCTTGCTATTAAATTATTTAAAAAAGAATGAAAGACGAGCAGCAACTTCGCCTTAAAACTCAGTTATTTATCTCCGCCTGGCACGAATAAAATAGAAGAAAAATATCCGAGAGTCTATGCATAATGTATGCTAAGATTGCACGATGAATCTAGGAAAGCTGGCTGCGTTATTATTCCCGCAACCGGAAGCCATAACCAATGTCCCGATTGGTGGGTCAATGTTACCGTAGGGTAGCATTACTTACAAGTATATAAGTATTTATTTAGCCAGAAACGTTGGTATCTACCCTTGGGACGAGGATGGATTAAAACGGCATGGCGAGCTTGAAC
>JAPYZU010008801.1:0-10195 GCA_030523005.1 Tryphoninae sp. B BG-2022a | reverse complement strand
ATATATATATATATATATATATATATGTGTGTGTGTGTGTGTGTGTGTGTGTGTGTGTGTGTGTGTGTGTGTGTGTGTGTGTGTGTGTGTGTGTGTGTTTATGGTGGCTTAGCTCTCCAGCGCACCGGGGTGCCTACACACACGGCGAGGGGGTGGCTCGGTCGGCCATTTTGTTTCCGGTGTCCCGGGGCAACTTCCGGTCACCGTCACGCAGTCTCGAGTCCGCTCGAGAGTACCTTATACCTCCCAAGTCTTTCTCCCTCCCTCCCTCCCTCCCCCCCTCTCTCTCTCTCTCTCTCTCGCTCGCTTCGTTTCTCTTTCTTGAGAGAACGAGAATGAGAGAGAGAGAGAACGAGAGATCTCCTTTTCCGATTATATTCAAATTAAATGCGGACTGCGACCGGTAATATACTGCCGCCAATTTAGCTACGAGACCCCTGGGGGTGGTTTTCCCTTACCTCCGAGAACCGGAGACACTACTCTCTCTCTCTCTCTCTTTCTCTTTTGCAACCCTTGTTCTTGACGAAATGCGATCTCCTCTAGCCATCCAAACCAGCCAACTCGCTCGTTTATACCCTACGAGGGCGAATTGTTTCGTTTTGTCTGTCGAACACCCCCGACGAAATTAACACCCGCCCCCCCCCTCCTCCCGACGCCCGTGTATGTTCGCGCGAAAAGATATCACGTGTATCGTCCTGATGCGATTCTCTATGCCATTCTATTAGCTCAATCTGACGGAATTGTTCATTGCAAAGTTCATTGAATTGGAAAGAAAAATCAAAGGAAAGCGTGTATATATACGCGTCCCTTATCATTCGTATTATATAACGCACTCGTCGGTTGCATGCTGCAGGTAATCCCTATCGTCTCTCTCTTTCTCGATATATACACATACGTCTATCGAATACATATATACGTGTCTATATATATATACATTTATTCGATACTCCGAAATCGAGCTCCGCGATGCAGCATCCGCATAGTCGCGGCCCATAGCCCGACAAGGAGCAAACTTCCGGTTTTCCGTTGCGGGGTATCGCGTTCAAGCGCCGCTGCATTCGAACATTGGAGCTTCGGTTGCATTTTCAATGGTGATAATCCAAGAGGGGAGAGGAAAAGGGACTCTCGTTGCACGAGTGGTTTGGAGGAGGAGAATGGTGGGTTAGGGGTTGTGTGGGGGAATGGAAGGGGTGAGTGTGAGAGTCGAAGCCTCGCTTTGTCATCGGATAACCTAGAGCCAACAGGCGCACATTGGCAGACAGCTCTCTGGTTGCGATAGAGCTCGAGCGAGCTACGGGTGTCTCTTGCCAACCAACCCCTCGGCTAAACGCGCAACCCCTGTCGCGGAGGCTGCAATGCTATATTTTGGTCTATATACCGTATAATGGGTAGTAGTTGCTCTATGTGTATTTGCGTCGACCGATCCCGGTCTCTGTTTCATTCGATACCGCGGAATCGGGACAGCTGATGCCACGTACGTATTGCCGGAGTAATAAGCGTTTCGTTGAATTCAAATCAAGGGTAGGACACGACGTTCTGTAGGAACGTCCAATTACTAATGATACGATTTATAATTTTCATTTATTAGTAGACGAATGCTTAACATTAGCAAACATAGTTACTATTATTATTATTATTATGGTTAATTTGTGAATTTATAAATCATCCCTCGTCGTTGTAAATAATTAAGGGATGAAGAAAAATGAAAAAAATAGAAACTGATAACAAAATTATTACGACTATGCCATTTTTGTTGTAATCTTTAGAATAATATGAATAATTTTTAACTATTAACAACGGAACATTAAATATTATTAACAAACTAACGAATTTGTAATTTACAAAGGATTATGCAAAATTTATTGCGCATTTTTTTCTCTTCTTTATTCCTGCCATTCTGACAGATCAGTGAAAGGCTCGCGTCTAAATAAAACTATGCGATAAACACCGTGCGCGCGTACGTGAATAAAACGTTCGTACAGTGTGCACACGCGCAGCGCCGCGTGGTAATTAGCGGTACGCATAAATCATCGGGAACGTTGCACATAAATGCATAGAACTGGAGGGTGGGTTCTCCGGAGAGTAGAGGGCTGCACACATTAACCAGTCATGTACAGTTGACCGTGCACACACCTCTTCCTCTCTCCCTCTATATATATAACTATAGTACAGTATGATTTTGCGAGTGAATACTAAAGTGCATCGGAGACTAGCAAATTGTCGGTTATAATGCACGATGCGAGCGTTGCAAAGTTCCACTGAGATTGCACTTCCTCCCTCCTCGACGAATTACACATTGATAACAGCACGGTTGCAAAGTTCCGCCGAGATTACACTTTCTCCCTCCTCGACCAATTATACGTGGATAACAGCACGTGATCGTTAACAATTGATAAAACTGACAACAAAAATTAAACACTACCTTACCAAAAATATTTAATTAAAAAATAATTGTCATATAAATTTCATTAAAAATTTGTCATATTTATTTCGATACAGTTATACTCGTCCACGTTGCAAAGTTCCACCGAGATTACACTTCCTCCCCCCTCGACAAATTGCACATTGATAAGAGCACGTGATCTTTAACAATCGATAAAACTGATAACAAAAATTAAACCCCACCTTACCAAAAATGTTGAATTAAAAAATAATTCTCATTAAAATTCCGTAGAAAACTTGTCACATATATTTCCATACAATACTCATCCCTCTATCGCGTGAACACAAGTGATAACGCGAACTAGGCTCGTGATACAGAGATGGACAATTCGCGCGTGCAAAAATCCCACGCGACTCGCGGAATAAAGCGCTAATCGCTGGCCTCGATCCTCGTTCTACGCTCGAGTTTATAATCGTTCTCCAAATACGGTTGTAAATCGTAATATTGGGTAACGCGTGAATTTTCATACGTACGCGTGACGCTACAAAATTCCCGCGATTCATCGACGACACGTTCCGCCTCTCTCGCACGATCCATAATTAAACGAATAAAGCGTGCGCGTGATTTGTCGGTGAGACATAATCAATTCGGAGTTCACCATTGGATGCAACGTTGAAAATACTCCGAGAGATCGGCGAGAGGACAAAGAAAAAAACACACACACACACACACACACACACACACATACACAGATTCAGTTTAATATAAACATATATACACGTGCCGTGTATAAGGTTGTGTATGAAATGTTTCGCGAGCACCGTCTACCCTCCCGACAGAATAATTAGCGAAACATCAAATTCCGTTAAACTCCCGGAATTAATTGGGCAAATACGAATTAAGCTGACCGGGTTGCTCTATGGGCCTGTTCCTCGTATCACGTAGCCGTATAACCAACGCTTGTGTAACGTTCATGTACCTCGAAACACTCACACGTGGTAACGGCGATAAAACGCGATACTGAAATTGCGTTCACTGTGGTAAATATCGTTAGAAACTAATGCAATTTCCCCCCTGGGCCATTCCCGTCCTTCTTCACCCTTCTCCCTCCTACCTCCTCCTCATCCAGGTGACATTCCCGTAACAACCATAGATATATATTATGCAGCATGGCGTGATGCGATAACACACAACGGAATTTATTTATCAAATCAAGCGACACTTTGTGCGCGTCACTTACAGTCACGCGTTTGATTAATTAACGATTCGAATTTCGGCTCTCTGTGGCTCCATGCGTTTGAGATTTGAAATTAAAAAAACGAGTACTGTAGTCGCTCGTGGGTCAATATTACGACGATCGATGATTGTAATTGAATCGACGCTATAGGAAGATCGTCTCGATCGTTTAATCGCATTGTTGTAATTTATTCAATCTTGTTGGCACGTTTTTTTAAACAGCCATGATGTTTTTTATTTCATGTTGCTAAATTGTTCGATGGTCTCGATCATTTGATTTCCAATTTTTGTCATTAATTATTCGCCATTGCTTTTTACATTTTTTGAGTTTGGTCGAAAATGCATGAAATTCTTCTTCTTGCATGAAATTCTTCTTCTTGCATGAAATTCATCTTCTTCTGTTTATTCTTAGATCATTAATTTATATTATAGCATTGACAATCGATCTCCAGTTTCTTACAATAATTCCGAACAATTTTATAAATCGAGATAACAATAAATTTCATAACAAAATCTTGTTGTCGATACGAAAATCGAACGAGTGTTATGTTCGATACGCGCATATCAAACGTAATAAAATCGAACGAGGATCGAGAATTATCGATATCATTAAAGAGACGCGCAATCGTTAATTTATATCAATCTCCATTTTCTTACAATAATTCCGAACAATTTTATAAATCGAGGTAACAATAAATTTCATAACAAAACCTTGTTGTCGATACGAAGATCGAACGAGTTGTACATTCGATACACGCATATCGAACGAGAATCGAGGATTATCGATATCATTAAACAGACGCACAATCGTTAATTTATATCACAGCATTGACAATCGATCCTTAATTTCTTACAATAATTCCGAACAATTTTATAAATCAAGACAACAATAAATTTCATAACAAAACCTTGTTATCGATACGAAAATCGAACGAGTGTATTCGATGTGTTATGTTCGATACGCGCATATCGAACGTAACACAATCGAACGAGGATCGAAGGCTATCGATAACATTAAAGGGGTGCGCAGGCTGATAGCTGGATAGCCGGAGGCTGTAGTACGGGGGGGGTGCTTGTTGGAAGGGCGAGTCGAGCGACCGGCCCATTAGCAAATACCATTATGACAGCACGAAACGCGAGGTAATACGATCGACACGAGTGCGCCAGCTATAACTCGAGGACAAATGTATGTATGTATGTATACCTCGTTCCGGTTCTCGCGATCTCATTCAGCTATCGTAACTCGATGACGGTACGTCGTCGAGCCACGTCGTTTCCGTTGTGTAATCATCGATACGCGTATACGCGAGTGCGCGAATATAGCCCGCCGTTACATATTATATTTCGCCCCGCGTTACGACGAGTACCACGCTAAACGGGGAGTAGCTTCGACGAAGCTACAAAAGACTCGAATTTCTACATGTCCTTTCGCTCTCACGTACTTTGAAATTACAAAGTAATTTTGTAATTGATTTATTTGATTAATAATTATTTTATCGTGGATGTGAACGCAATTATACATTGCCAAACGTACCTACGTTTTGATTTACATGATATATGTAATTAATCAAATTCCGATAAATCAAGATTCGTTAAATACATCAAACAAAATTTAATTGAATTCGACTTTATGGAATATTTGTTTTTTAATCGTATTACAATTATACAGTAGTCTTGAAATTTATTTTGGACGATAGATTGATCGTTAATTAAATATTCTAAGAAAGATTCGATTCGATTAGAATGGTTTCAAGTATGAACACACGTTTCGAGGAACAATTTTTAATTTCATTCCCAATTTTAATACGAAATGTCGATTTATCGACAGAGAATTTTTCAAAACGTCATTATTTCACACTTTTCAAGAAATAATTAATTCACGAAGTAATAACAATAACAACAAGAAAATCAACACCCCCTTAAATTATTCCGTTTAACAAATGTCCATACGTGAAAAAGCAGATATCAATAATTAATCGGTACGACGAGTGGGGGGGGGGGTGGGGGGGGGGGCAATGAAGCGGCGAGCATGACTTGATCATCGATGCGATTTTCCGCGTGTGTTTCGTTGAATATTCGGTTCTGACTATAAATAAAAGAGAGGTGGGACAGTACGGGTAGTGGGTGCACACCGAATTCGACGGAATGATTATTACGCGCGGGGATAAGCTCGACAATGGCCCGTATAAATGGCCCGCTAATTTTTCCCAATAAACAACTGATGTTGGTGTGCGGCTCGCTGTGGTCTCTCCCACGATCAACGCCGAATCTACCGTATAAAACGCATATAGGTAGAGAGAAAATAAGGGAGAGAGATAGAGAGAATCGCCGCTATAGTTTTCGATGCACGTGGACGGACGTATGCGCGCATGGAACACGTATAAATAATGGTTGAGCACGCGTTGTGTCGTTTCTCTTTTGCGCTCTTTCTCATATACGTAAAAACAGGAGGGAGAGAGAGAGAGAGAGAGAGAAGGAGAAAGCTAGTTATACAGAGGGGGGGGGGTGCAAAAGGCGCATCCGGACGGTTAGCCCCGGTGTAAATATCGTCGAATAATAATTTTCGAACGGTTATTAGCGATAATAAAATTCCAATTTATCGGCACGACCACGTATATCGTTGGGGTTCGTATCCACTGTTTCTCTCGTTCGTCGCGATTTATAATCGGTTTTCACGTTGCCCGGTCACGTTCGTCCTCGCGCTATTCACGTGGCCAACGGGTTATGCGTTCATTCGAACGTTCGAAGAAACATAACACCGCGAATCGTCAAAACCAAAAAATCATAAACAAAAACAAACGAACGAACGAACAAACGAAGAAATAAATCCGTCACGTTTTTACGGGAGAAATTAATCCGACACGAGGCTGTTTGGAACGAGATTGAAGCTCGTTCGAATTGCAACCATCCCTTCTTCTCTTTGCACCCCCGTGACAATTTCAAAATCTGGCTGAGACAGTTACGGGGTGGTAAACGCGTACGTTACGAGAGGAGAGTCTGCTTGACACATTAGCTTCTGAGTTATACAATATCTGTAGTAGACACGAATGCAGACGCGTCTCGAGGCCCTCGCCGGGTGGTAGAGGGGTTTAGGAAAGTGCGAACGGGGGAGCGAAACAACCCTCGTGTGTATGGAACGCGAATAGCAGACAGGTAGATATAATGTCTCTTGTCTCGCGTCTGACTACGTCACTTCTCGAGCTTCTCGTACGACGCGCATTCACCGTTTATACACGATGCAAGGTCTACCTTAAGGGGTAGATTACACCCCCTTGACAATTCCCACGATCGCATTTCGTCTCGAATGATTCTTCGTGTCCGATGAATTTTAGAATTTAATTCGTTATACGACAAAAACGTATAAATATTTACGTTTTTAAAGAATGTAAAATCAGTTGATAAAACCATTTCTCGAACTCGCGTCGAAATTATTCACGGAATTTATTCCATGCGAGTCCGACACTGCATCAATTTCAAGTTTTATCCAAGACTCTCCGTGTGGCAGTCGCCGGGCATTTTCTTCCACTTAACTTTTCCGCCGATAAGGGGACGAAGTCTCCCGGCGACTGCGGAGGGTGAGAGACGCGAGGGAGGGGTTGAAGAAAAGGGTGAGCGCGGAAAGAAAAGAAAGAGGGTTTCTGCGATAGTGCGAGTATATAGAGTCGAGGAAAGTTGTTCTTTACTTCGTTAGGTTTCTTTTCCTTTCTCGCTACTACACTGAACTCGCGTATAAATGTCTATAGGTATGTCTTGTTATACAGTGAAAGACAGAGGGAGGCTTCTCGAGCGGGGAGTTATGAGACTGGAGGTGAGGTGATAACCCTCGCGCATTATTCACCGACGAAACGACGAGATACTCGTTTCGTGCAAGATCTTACGCCAAGATCGCGGTCGCCTCGCGCATCCCTTCGCCGTCTGCCAAAGGGCAAGCCAAATCGTCGAACGAATTTTGTCAACGACGTAGCAAAGTTTATATTTTCCTTGCTAATTCTTGAGGTGAAAGTAAGAAAAAAAGAAGAAAACAAAAACGTAAGGTACAAATAGGAAAATCCAACATGGAGTTTTCCATCGTGTCATCATCCCCGAAGTGTTCCCTATACAGTCCAGGATGAACGATGTTACTGGCGAGAAGGGCTGGACTTGTGATATCACCCTCTTCACGCTCGTCGTGGACCATGGCAAGAGTCGAAGGAAAAGTACGAGAAACATGTATGTGTGTGTGTGTGTGTGTGTGTTCTTGAACTCTTCGGAATTCCCAAGGGTGAAATGGCTCATTCCGGCGCACTTATCCACGTCCCGTGAACCGAGCCGCTCGTAGATAACCCATAGATTAATGGGGGCGAAGGAGGGGGGTTGGACCATGGATGGTTGAGACTCTCGAATGGTAAGAAAGGACGATACGTAAGAAGTGGGAAAGAGAGCGAGGTAAGACGTACGATAGGGAGCTCGTGTATTATGGGACCTCTGATTTATCGTTTATCGAGAAATATGGCGCGTAGATCTTTCTCATAGCTCCCGGCGAAAGATTAACCCCCTTCTTACAGTCACTTCGATCTCCTCTCAACGTCCTATACACGAAGCGTACGATACCAGCCACCAGCTATCGTCGATTTCTTTTACGATTTTTATCCCTCCCTCGTCTTCTTCTCTCGATTACCTTCTTGCCCTTCCGACTTGGAACAAAGCTGATGCGATAAGGGTAACTGACTAGTTGCAAGGGTTACTGTCTCCTCGATTATTTTACCAAGAATAGAAGTCACAGCAAAAAAGCAACAGCCTGTGAGAAACTTAAAGATTGTCGAAAATTCGATTGCCCTTTGAAACATTAACAGTACAGCAAATTAGTTTCCGAGGTCAAAGAGGTGATCATAATATAGCTGTAGCATTGAGAGAGATTGCAACGTTGAACGAGTTAACTTCCTAGTCTCGACAGGAGGCTGTGGCCAGTGGAGAGAGACTCTCTCGCTCTCTTATAGAAGGTAGACTTGGTAATAAGCTCGAGAGGCTTGAAGCATCCCACCCCTTGAAACCACCCCCGCAGGCCCGGAAAGGATTAGGACCGGCTAAGCTAGCCAGTTTTGGTCTAGCAACGGTCCTCGAAGTATATAACGCGGACTAAGGGTTGGCCCCGCGTGGGGAGGTGAGCCGCGAGGGGTTAAGATTTTGCTCAGGCGGATACCTTCATCCAGGATATATTCAGTTATCAAGTGGGCGTCCGGTCCAGAGTTGTAAACGACACGCGGTAAGAGCATCGCCGGAAGTCAAACAAGCTGTCCCGCTCGAGATAAGACTCGCTCTCATCCGTATTCCCTCGCTCGGCCACTTTCTAGACGTAAGCGTCGCGCTTTCTCCCTCCTAATGGCTTTTCTCCGTTCTCTCACACCTCTTAGGAGGCTTAAATTTTCGTTAAATACTAATTTTAACAGAAAAGCCCCGTCGAGTGTACACTCTGGTATATTAAGACATCCGCGGTAAGTACGTAGACACCAGCGAGGAAATACAGTGCGCGAGTATAAGGGGGTTAAAAGGGGTTGAGTCGAGGTTCCAGGGATGATAGTTTCTGTGGTCAGAGGAAACGTGCGCACACAACACTTCCTTGGGGCAGATCCAAGTTTTGGCAAAGATCTCAGACTGTTTCTGGCCGTGCGCTAACCAAACTCTCAAAATATTTCCATATCTATATTACGTCCAGGAACGTTTCTCTCGACGCGGGACTCGGTAATTAAACCGAGCCAGCGGTAAGACTCTGAATTATGCGTGTATACCTGGCGAGAGTTGTATATTGCGTATCCGTGTTCGCCACAGAGTAGAATTCTCGAGAGCACCATCCGTTGATTAAGTCTTCGACTTCTGGATAGTCAGACACGTGTCTAGTTCCTTATCGTTCAACAACCTCCCCTTTTCTCTCCTACCCCCTTTTGGAAAATCCACGAGAAAGCTAGGATGGTCCGAGAGTTTCTGTATCGTATGCATGTTCGAGACACCGGGTTTTTGGGTGAGTAATGGGCGAGGAGGGTGACACGCAAGCTTGCCAAATCCTTGTCTCGACCCTAACGAGGATGGAGTGCTCTTGCTCGTATAGGTATATTTATCTCGATAAGGGTTGGTGGGCCTCTTTAATTGCGAGCTTAGCGTGCGTCGCTCGTCATAACCCTTTTGACGACGAGAAAGTGGGGTTCGTTCGTTGCCTCAGGGAGGAAGGGGTGGAGGTAGAGTGCGTGTTTTATCATTATGCCGATATAGCTCGATCCCTATTTATTGGATTCGTCGCGGGATAGGGATGAACGAAACGACGGGACTCGATGGAGAAATAATACTACGAATTTCCAGTCGAAGATCTCTCGATGATCTTGCGTCTATCAGTTTATCGTTATAGGCAAAC
Source organism: Tryphoninae sp. B BG-2022a (assembly GCA_030523005.1). Lineage (NCBI taxonomy): Eukaryota > Metazoa > Arthropoda > Insecta > Hymenoptera > Ichneumonidae > Tryphoninae sp. B BG-2022a. Next base: position 194 of record JAPYZU010008801.1, on the reverse strand, counting down.
GATCGCCCTCGTTTCTCTTCTCTCGAGCTTGACGAGTTTTCCTAGGGGATGATGATAATCCGAAAATCCAGACTCTTCGCTAGATATCTCCCAACTAGGAAGAACTAATCAACGATTCGACTTTCCTGATATCTTACGAATCCTGATATTTAGATAATTCTACACTTTGGCCTAGTCATTCTACGTACAAATTT
>JAPYZU010008794.1:0-10826 GCA_030523005.1 Tryphoninae sp. B BG-2022a | reverse complement strand
AATTGGAAAACGCGATTCGTATTTCCTCCGGCATTGAGCAACCGATCGCCTTAAAATTTTGAGAATATCTAGAGAATTATAGTAGCAAGTACCTAAAAGCTTTCGATTTCCAAAATTTTGAAAAGTTTCCTGGCGATTAGTGATTTGAAACTGTGAACACGTAATGATAAATTGAATTATTGAAAAAGAAAATTTCTAACGCGGATATAAATAAATAAAATAAATGAACAATTATTATGAATAAAAAATTAATAAGAAAAGCGATAATATAAAAGATAAATACAGTAAAAATTACAAATCTTAAGGGGCAGGAATACAATACGACAACGATCCACAATTTTATTGCATTTCAGGTACATCCTTAGAAATAACGACATAATAAAATGTGTATCAGACTGGAACTTATCTCAATCCCTAGAACGTCGTATCAATTAAAATTCCTCTAAAATTTCCAAAACTCCACAAATCTTCCAATCTCTCCGAAAAATCAAAAAATCAACAATTCTCCTTGCAATTCCCCAAAAATTCCTACATTTAATTCCACGTATTATTCACCCACGCCCCAGAATCGATATCACTTACAATACATTAAATATCCAATTACCGTTACCCGTACGATCGCGTGATCGATCTCGACAAACCGGAATAAGATCTAATCAACTACAGATTTGTTGTTGCTCGAACGTCGTTGAAATCCGTCCCGTAAAATCGCGGACGATAAAGAGTCTCGCAATAATTTTTTTCAGCTCCCGGTGCCATGCCCTCTTATCACTCGTGTGAGTTTCAATATAGTTCTAACGGATGTATTCGCTCGAGTGCGTTTTAGAATACACGCATGCGTACTAGATAACGTACGAGCACATTCATAAATTCAAAGATGTCTTCGTATCTGCCTATGTGTGTATCTGGACGTTCAGCCAGGTAAGCAAGTCGCGTGTGAATTTTTAAAAAGTTGTCACAGTCCCTCAGTTGACTCGGGTTGCACGCCATGTCTGGAGAACGATGTTCTCTCGTCCTCGTGTGCACTACGAGCTTGGGGACCCTCTACCGTTAATCCGCTTATGCAACATCCTCCACATGCTCAAGACACGACATAGAGTGTCCTGGGTCCTCTTCGAAAATAAACGGGATGCGTGCCTCGCAGGAGATACCAGCGGAGAGAAAATATCTTTGGACGAAAGTGGAGCACACGAATAATTGTAAAGGTCCAACCTCGAGAGTCGAGAATTAAGATGGTCGATATGCTCAAATTATAAGTAGCTGTGATCACGATCCTTGAGAAATAAATTCAATGGACTTTGTAATAATAATGTGCCGTTGATTAAATTCGGATCTGTTTACACGAGAATTAATTCGAAGACGATGGAAACGAGGTAAACGTGACGTTGTTATCGTTTCGATAATTTTAGTTTATTCAAATTTAATTCTACACTGAATTGTTAATTTGATCTCTTTTAAAATTTACTTGAAATAATTCCAGTTTTTAATATAGATTGTTTTACGTACTGTCAAATTGTAATTCATAGTTGGATGAGTTTTAACTCAATGCAAACTCGAATTGAAGATTTTGAAAAATTATGTTCTAATTATCATGGTTTTTTTTTAATTTATCGTCATAGAAGTTAATTATCGACGACTCGTCTATAAGTTTCAACCCTTTGACAGTCACGTGGATCTTCTTGGACCAAGTTCCATAGGTTTCTTCTCCTTAATGAGGTTCATTAGTAAAATTTTTTTTTAATCAAATATATGTCCATGATTTTTTTTTAAATTTTCGTCGACGTATTATCAGAAAAGTTTATCAAAGAAAATTCTGAACTCAGCATAGCTTTTTATGTATGCGAACTTTTGTAGCTAAAATAAAGTGTGTTCGGAATGGCACATGAATACAGAATCTGCACAAAGTTAAAGACCACTTTGAACATCATGTAAAATAAAAACACGTCCTGACTGTCCATTTATTCATAAAAAGTATTAAAATTTTGCCACGAACAGGTGATACGTATGCTTATAACATCGATAACAGTGATTACGAGCGCACAAATTATTCAAACACGACTTAGCAGATCTAGTTTGCATAGAAACGAGAATAATAAAATGTTTTGCAATAATAATTGATTTATTAGATTATTATTTTTCAGTGGATAAAGTAGATGTTGTCCCTTCCCCCCTGCTTCTAAAACGAGAAACTATCGAAACTCCTTGAGAATCAGTGTTACAGGGGACGAGCGATTCGAAAACGAGATTCGTATTTTCTCCGGTACTGAGTAACCGATCGCGTTAAAATTTGGAGGGTATGTAGAAAATTATCCCAAAAAGTGGCTAAGTCATTTGGTTTTCCAAAATTTTGAAAATAGTGTTGCAGGCAACGAGCTATTTGAAAACACCACCTCTACTTTCTCCAGCACCAACATGAGCATTCGAATTTTACGGATATCTAAAGGATTATGGCAATTTTTTTGGAAAGCAATAGTGTTAGCCACTTTCTATTGTAATTCTCTAGGTGTACTCAAAGTTTTAACCCGATCGGTTGCTCAGTGCCGGAGAAAATACGATTCGCGTTTTCAAGTTACTGACTCGTGCATGCACAATTTTCAGGTTTCGTTGATCTATTCGAGTTTGGTAATTCTCAGCAACAGCTTTCGAAGATCGTATGCAAAGCTCTCGTTATTTCTATCAAACAGCTGTAGCTGAACGCAATTTTTTGATAAGGTAAAGAAGCGAGACAAATGTTTAAGACATTTTTTCTCAACACTTAACTGTAACTCACTATGCAAAAATGTTGATAGAGTATCTCTGTACGATCCGGTTAAACGACTCAGGATTGTCTACAACTTACCTAACCTCAACATAGCTCTAGACGATAACCCTTAAAATTTGAATATTCAATTCTCACGAGTAAAATTTCAATTTTTATACGTCCGGACTTACGGTGTTGCTCTAAATTCATTGGGCTATCAGCATTTTCATGAACAGTTATATTTTATTAGTTCATAACAATAAAATTGTCAGATCGCCATGTTGTTATTTCGTCGAATTCAAAACTAGGCGAAGCAATAGGAATAATTTCCTATCGTGAAAATAAAATTATTTATGTAAAAAAATGATACAAAGATTTTATAAAATCATTTATCACTCCTGGAACTATTCATCTGCCTCGAAAATCCTCGAAAGATTCAAGGCGTTGATGAATTGTGATTTATCTTCGATGCTTGAAATTCTAGATGACCGTGAAAAATTCTCACTTTGACTGCTTTCCCTCGTAGCTCGTCTCGAAATTAGCATACACTCACAATTCTTTACACGACGACGTGATTTTTTTTAACTGGAAAAAAAATAATACCATATTAATATTCCAGACTCGCCGAAGATACTGATAAAACAATTATTTTTATCATGTTCGACAAAGTAAATGAGTTGTTTAAAGATATTCGCGAAGAATGTTGCTTGGAAAATTACAACGGCATGGGAAGCAACCCGGACCAAATTTCGGATCTCATGTTTAGCATATTTAATATTTATTAGAAATTAAGAAATGTTTTATTTTTTTTTATAAATAAAGACTCGATATTAATCAATTGAGACGTTAAATTATTCGCCTCGCGGTTTTTGTAACTGTGCCACGAATTTCCCTTGGTCACTACATCGAATATTCAAACATCCTTTTCGCGCCACTCGCTGTACCATGCGATCGAAGCGCCACTATGGTGAAACTTTATCCGTACAATGGCGGATAAAGTTTCTCGTAGTACCCGTGTAACGCCGTGGCGCTCATGTCGCACTCGGAGCGGCAATTTTGAATTAACGATCGTTTAGAACAATTTTCAAAGAGATTTTATAAAATAAATAATAAAAAATTTGAAATATTCGATATGTCAATTATTTGACATTCGATACAACGCATATTTTTTAATATTTTCGCGACATTGATTCAATTTTAATTAAAAATTCATGAAAATTCATCCAACACAACGTCAACTTCGAATATTTAAAAAAAAACGAAAAATTGCATAGCATTGAAAGAAAATCCATTAAAATTCAATCTCGTTTCTACGAGAGACGACCATAAAAAAATTCAAACCCGTTGAAATAGTGCGATCCGGTTTTTCCTGCGATTTGTCACGATATTCTTTACCCTCTTCTCGTACCGTGTCGAAAAGCCCGTTCGCATCGTCGCTCGGTCTCGGTGTTAAACCATAAACGTTACCGTCGCTCGAGCGACATTGCCGATTTTTGCCGATCCGAGCCTCGCACGCGGCGTACGCTATTCGCTCCAAGCTAATCCTCGTGTGGCAAAATGGATAGAGAATCGCGAGAGGAAGACAACGATGAATATTCCGCACCGCATCTTCCTCAGCGCCATTGAGACGAGACTTTGTAACGCGATCTCGAGTCGCGACGATACCACGCGTAACCGTAATTACTTCGAGAATTTCTCGATCTTTCTCTCTCACTTGGGGTTAATAAAGGCGCAATGGAGACTTATCGTTAATTGGATGATAAAAGGAAGAAATAAATATCTTGCCGATTGTGCCCGGCGTGAAATTTTTCCGCAACGAAGCCAAGCCGGTATAGAATAAATAATAAGAAGCGATACGATGAAAAGGAGCGAAAAAGAGAGAAGTTGAGCTTAGGCGTCCGTTATTCACGATTTATAATTACGCGTTGTACGCGCCGGCGCGAATTTCTTGCCGATCTCTTACCGATCTCTTACCGATCTCCCTCTCTCGTAGCGCATTTATAAATGAAAACGACGAGGGAGGGAAGCGAGACTATATAATATCTCGCGACTCTTCCCTTGGCGTGCCCGACCGGTTTTCCGCTGGAAGATCGAGATCGCGTCGGGTCGATCGCACGCCACCGAGTACTCCTCTACGTGTATTTTTTTTTCATCACGACGATCTTAACGCGAAAAATTCACGTGAAATCGATTCCATTATTCGTCGAGATAGTCGCCAAGTGTCTAGTTTTGTAACGCGTTTATCGTTACCGATTTCTTTCTTTTTTAATTTTCATTTTACATATATAAAATCGGCATGAAATCGCAGTTAGCAGACGCGTTAAACTCGTCGGAGGAGTAACGCGATCGTTCTTGTTGCAATAACTCGCTTGACGTATTTACGTACTCAATTTTGTATTAGCCTCGTGATAACTCGATATCGGTAAGACGTTCGATATCATCGGGAAGTGGAAAATAGAGTTTTTTTTTAAGTAATAATGATGTAATTATTATTATTGGCAAAGATTGCTGGGCGATCGTAACACGATGTGAAAAATCGGCGAGGTCACGTCATATTCATATATATCATATATATATATACTAGTTCATATATAGTCGACGGGATTTAACGGAGTCAATTATAAAACAAACAGAAAATTAACCGGGAACCCGGTAGCGATGGGTTTCGAGGTGTGTGGACTAATACTCGTATATAAGGTACGTTCTTTAAGCCCGTTACGTTGTAGAGAATGTACGCGCCCCGCGGGATTGATTTATGGTAAAGCACGCTGGATCTGGTCCGTAGCGATGCGACCGGTTCTTATTGCCGGCGCGAAGAACTCCCCGAAGCCGCCACGGTAAAGGCCGTGTATCGTGGTATGAGAATATATTTATATACGTATAAAATACATAAGTGCCACGAAGTGGTATGTATTACTGTATCGGAAATGAAAAGCTTTCACCGCGAGTGAGGAAGCCGCAACGTTGAGTTATGAATTACGTCGTGAGAATACGCGGAAGATTCACTCGCACGAGAAATTGTTTAGTTTGTATTTTCTTTTTGCTTTTTTTTAAATTTTTATCTTTCTTTGATTTCGCGTTGTAGTGTCCAGTAATGAAGTAATAAAGTATACGGTACTGAACAATAAGCTGTTATCATTATGAGAAAATGTGCTGAGATATGCGGTGGATAAAGAAGTGGAATGAACAGTAACTTATTAACACTTCCGGTAGTTGTTCGTAGTGCGAAGAAGCTGTAACGACACTTATGCTGCTTGCGAGAATTTTCTGAATAATTGCAGACCGATCGTAGTGTGCCAGGGAGGTAACTCACATTAGTCGAGCACTTATGGGACTTATGAGGAATATTTATGGCACTTATGGATCGTCGGGAATACTTAAGCTGGGTCCAAAATGTTGGAGATTTTTGAAGTACTTGTATTCTGCGCTGGGGTCGTTGCAGTCACAAGTGGCACGTACGCATGGCACTTATGCACTTATGCACTGCTCCTGCAGTACTTACGAAAATAGTTAGAACGCACTAAAGACGCTTATGGTACTTACAACAATTTTCTGAATAGTCGCGGACGCTCATAGTGTTCCGGGGAAGTAACTCATATTACTCGGGCACTTATGGGCGTATGAGGAATATTTATAGTACTTAGGGATCATCAGGAATATTTACTTTAGGTGCGAAACGTTAGAGATTCCCAAAGCTATTATACCGGGAGCTGGTATCGTTGCAGTTATACGTGGCACTTACGCATGGCACTTATGCACTTATGCAATGATCCTCCAGTACTCACGGAAATAGTTAGAATGCACTAAAGGCGCTTTTGGTACTTACAACAATTTTTTGAATAGCCGCGGACGCTCATAGTGTTCCCGGGAAGTGACTCATATTACTCGGGCACTTATGGGACTTATGAGTAATATTTGTAGCACTTAGAAATCGTCAGGAACACTTACTTTAGGTGTGAAACGTTAGAGATTCCCGAAGCAATTATACCAGGAGCTGGCGTGGTCGCAGTTATACGTGGCCGTTGCGCATAGCCCTTATGCACTTATGCAGTGCTATTGCAGTACTTACCAAAATAATGAGGACACACTAAAGACGCTTATAGTACTTACAACAATTTGCTGAATAGTCGCAAACGATCACAGTGTTCCAAGGAAGTAACTCACGTTACTCAGGTTACTTATGGAATTTGAGACTTATGCACTTATGCAATGCTCTTACAGTACTTACCACAATAGTTAGTCTCACGATATATGAGACCATCAAGAAAGGCAGTATTAGTGCCAAATATTTTTCCAGGCGAAGGCACGGCTCTCGCGCCGAGTACTTATAGAGTGCTTATGAAAATAATTGGAGATACAGAACTCAGGAACTCATGGCACTCGTATCGAACACTTAAAAACGCTTACCAATAGTAAAACCCGCTCCTACCACCAACTGTCCAAAAATGGAATTTAACTATCGACACTTACAATCTCAGACGTAACTTCTATCACTCAGACACTTATAGTTTTTACCCCAAACACTTACAGACACTCATTGCACTCGGACTAGATTCACAACTCTTTCACGCACACACCGTTGCTATTTTAAACGGCCGATACGTTCCATAAGTGCAACGATAAATTCTGAAACATCAATATGAACCGTGACAATGAACAGATCAGCACACCCACGTATCTCACCTTTCACAATGAACCAAAACATATCTCTGCGACTATGACCATTTGCATTTGTCCATAAATAGACACACTTTCGCACTTACGCCACATGTACGCGCATGTGTGCATACCCACGCGACTCTCGGCGCTAAGTTAATTGGAAATACAAGTTGTAAAATTAATGCCCGCTGATACCCCGGGCGATCCTTTTCTTACTTGGTTACTTGGTTACCCGTTAGTCGTGGGATTTATAGAACGCCTGTGGGATCCGTGGCCCGTGACCGGTTGTCTCTCGCTTCGCAGCACCACCGTCGGAGTCCTCGCGTACTAGGAAGGAGCGCTAGGACTTCTCTAACGCCCGACAACCTCGCGTTTCTATACCCGCTGCGTATCGAATCCTGACCGAGTTGAACGACGAACGAAAATCTCTCAGTCCTTATCGCGATCCTGTCGTGATAAAAATATTAAATAAATAAATAATAAGAGCGAATAAATAAACGAAACAAAGATAGAATTAAAAAAACTAGTATAAACGTTGTATGACGTCCTGGGACTCCTGTACGAGAGACTCGAGACTCGCGAAACCTCTTCTCTCTTTATTCCTTCCTCTTATTCTTGTTATCTTCTTCTTCTTCCTGGCAGTCCTGACAACCTGGCGCGACTGCCGTGGTCTTGTATACCCGAAGACACGCACATCTCTGCCTGTTCGGCTCTCTCTCTCTCTCTCTTTCCCGAGAGAGCACACATACACACGGCAGTCAAGCCGGCAGTGAAATATTTCGGATTAATCAGATCATAACGAGTGCTTCGGGTTGCCAGAGAGGACGAGAGATGGGAATAACCGGTCGTTGGACGAACGCATTCGCGTTCCTCTAGTGTAACCGCGCCCGAGACTTACGTCGCGGCGTCGTGCTTCCATTTTGTCGAGCGTACATGCGCGCGCATGCGCGTGAATTGATGCACGCGATGGTATCGGGAAGAGAGTTGGCTCGTTGAAACAAAAAAAAATGTTTTCAGCGGGACTTGGATATTGCGATTAGCCTGGGTCATTCCGTCTGCCGAGTCGCCAACGCGGACGCGTGGACCGATCGGGACAAAAGTACGCCTCGTATATCTTTCACGATATGGATATTATGTTTGTACAGTATAATTTCCGATTTATATCTCAGAGATCGAACGGCGTATTCAGGATGTATATAGGATCGTGAATTAGAAGTAGCTGCTACGTGGTATGAGAAAATGGAGATGAATTGGAATTAGATTGGCAATGCCAATTAGCAGTACGATGCCTTCGAGGCTAAGGACGTTGAGCGATATGTTTGTCGTTGATAGAAAATAGAGTTGTGGATGGAACGAGACATCAAACATCCTTGATCTAAGGATTCTTGGTCGAGATATCCTTATTTTAAAAATTTACGTTCAACACATCCTTGTTCTAAGGATTTTTGTTGACATCATTGTTCCAAACATCGTCATTTTTTGCCTACGAATACAATTATAAATCTTGACAGCGCGATCGAAACACAATTATTCTTCATTTTTGATTCAAGACTTTCCTGGGTCAATTCCAAGACCGCTTCCCAAAGAAAGAAGACCCACTAAAAAAAACTGACATTAGAGTTAAACGAGTCGAGTGAGACATCGTCTCATTCCAGGGATAACCTCCTAATGGCGTTGAGTGAAATTTTACGAGATACGTTTCTTCTTCTCGCCACTTGAGTCTGCCTTTTTCACCGCATGGTGGCTCTCGGCACGCCGTACCCCCACTCTTTGTTTACCTTTTGTTTCTCTCTCGTGCACAGTCTCGTATAATATACGAAAAGCAACAATATTTCAGCCAACCGACGAACAACGTTCGAGACAGCGGTCAGTGGAAAAATAAATGACCATTTGACCGCGAGATTTCTTTTTTCTTTTGTTTTGATTCTCTACTAAGTTGAGCTAACGCTAATGCAACACTGGCGACGCGGCGATCGATCGAAAGGACGCTCGTGTATACATGCTACTAATGTGTATATATATATATATATATATATATATATATATATATCTCCGCATATACTTATGCCTCGTGTCGAAGCCATAGCGGCATCGTGTGACAGTGAATAAGGACGTAAGGTCCTCCAATGACTAAGTTGACCCAGTGGTTCTCAAACTAAGACAATTTTTTTACATTTCAACAACGAGAGTGACATTAGCATAGGGGGTAGCGTTCTCAACTCATACTCCGTAGGTCCCGGGTTCGATTCCCACACTTATGCATTTTTTTTCTGCGTTTTTTCTATGCTATCGGCGGTTCGCAACCCACCTAAGAATAATTGTAAGTCCATCAGAATGGTTAATAGCGGAATTTGAGACTGGGGATATTTATGAGGAGAAAAAATGTAAAAAGCCGAAGTACGACGTTATATTGCAATTTGTGCATAGAACCACTCCGGTCTGAGAGCTATGGACAAAGTTATTTACTATTTGTTAATATCTTACGTAGAAAAAGAAATCTATAAAATATTGTAAATGAAATTTTTGAAAAAAAAATTGATTTTTTGATGGGGCGATTGGTCGATATTTTGGTGTTTTTTTTAAGTAACGTAAAGAGGTTGAGGAACACGGAGCGGTGGCGCGCCGCGACGTTGTTCCCGAGGGAAGTGGACAGGGAACTGAGAGTCGTGGAGAGAAGAGAGACACCAAGGGTCTACAAGGCGCGGCAAGTTTTATATTATAATTACGCCTAATGCCGAACGTTTTCACCAACGCGGAGGCCTGCCGGCTACCACGACTCTAAAAGTTCCGCGATTTTTTTTCTCTTTTCATTTTTCTGTTTTATTCCGCGCATTTTTAAATCTTTTTTTTAAATGTTATTCTCGAAACAAAAATTGTGAAACGTATAATTCAATTAATCGAGTACCGATTATTCGTAATTATTTAGTAATAAAAAATAATAATAGAAATTGTGTTTTTTTCGACAAAAGTAAACATAAACGTTAATTAATTGAATGCTTTTTCAAAATTATTTTCATAAGCGAATAGTTTTATATTTTGTTACGTTTTTTGAAATTTGGTTCTCGTAACCAAAAAATGTAACAAATTTAAATACAATTAATAAAATATCGATTATTGATAATTGTATATATATCAATAATATTTCAATTATTTATATTTATTATAATATAATTGGAAAATAAATATAAATAATTGAAAAATAATATAATGGGAAAATAAATATAATAATTGAAAAATAATATAAAAATTATTCTAACAATAATTGAAGATAATTAATTATTCGTAAAATAATAAATATAATAAATACAAATAAATATAAATGTATATAAATATAGTAGTAGTAGTCCTTTATTTTCAATGTTTACCCTCACGGGTTTTTACATTTGCTCCTCCCTTGTATCTATGCTTAATTCCTAATCGCCTTCCT
>JAPYZU010008791.1:0-11866 GCA_030523005.1 Tryphoninae sp. B BG-2022a | reverse complement strand
GAAATTTTGAAAATTTAGAAAATTTTGGAAATTTTGAAAATTTTGGAAATCTATTACGTTACCTATACACATTTTTTTCAAATACTATACGTTATTTTCTTTGCAAAGTCATATTTAAATTTGCTGTCTTATCGATGTTTTCTTGATGAAAAAACGTTGATCATTAAATTAAATAATCGATATCGTTGCTACAATGAATAATTATTCGTTGCTATGATAATTGAGCGTCAGAGACATTAATAATCCGTAAGTATGTTACTGGAGTAATTAAGAAACGGTGCAAAAACTGAATAGATCAGTTTTCGCTGCGGTGTCATTGTCGGGTGTATCGGATTTTCCGGTTGCTGTGCTCGGTCCAAAAAAATAAGTCTCGCTAGTATTCAGTCCCATATATTTATGCATACCACAACGCTCGCGGTATGTAAAACGTTTGGAAAAATCTACTCGCTTATTCCAGGCGCAATGCACGTGTGATTCAACTTCGTACTACACACGCTCTCGATATCCCATTGTGGGGACCCGCGGATGATTAAGAGAAAAGAAAGTTAACCCGGCGAAACGGCGGATAAACAATTGTCCGGAAGATCCGGCCCGCAGTCTAGAAGCCCAACGACCGTATAAATTTTGACTCGATACGGGCTATCGTTCTTTTTGACTCGGAGATTAAGGAAAATTGATGCGTTTCAGTGGAAGCAAATTAAATTGTATAAAAGAGATCGAATAAATCAAATGTAGTACAACGTTATTTTAATCATTTATTGCGCCGAATTGACGATTGATCAATCATCGGTCTCGTAATTTATAATATTTCATTCGGATAAACCGTAATTTACTAAAATTGATGTTATTGGAGCAATAAGTTCCTACTAGACACCGCGACATCTTCATTGTTTCAAATAATTGTTATTTAATTAAAATCATTTTAACTTTATTAAAATACAATCTATTTGATTCAAATAACTCCAATTTAATGAAAACGAATTCCATTTTATTACAATTGGTCCTATTTATTAAAATAGATCGCATTTAATTAAAATAAATTCTATTCGATTAAGTCACGTGATATTTCATCCAAGTAGATTTTACCGTAATCAAAAAACAATGAACTTAATTCTATTGTATGAAAATTTTCGTATTTAACGATCCGTATTTGATTTACGACCATTATCAACGCCTCCAGTTTCTCGATATTAGAAAAAAAATGATTTTTCGATAGTCTTGATATTGACCCGTGATCGAGCCAATTCTTTTTCGAATGATTTAAAATCGTTCTCAAGACTAATCAGCTGATTGCAAAATAAATTTAATCCGCAGGTTGGGACAAAATTTCTTCTAGTAATCGAAGGCCGGACGGCGCTTGCTTTCGGAAGAACGTTCAAGACACGTACTTTTCGGTGAAAGCCAACAACGCGAAGAGAGGTACGTAATATATCCGTGTGGAAGAGCGCGAACGAGAGTAGCAATGCATCGTGCGTGCGAGAGAGACAAACGTAGAGAGGGGGAGAGTATATAGCGGCCGTTTCGAATCCGAAAGGCTCACAACGAACAAACTCTTCGACAAAGCCGCGGGAGTCCAAGTTTAGATACGTTTTTTTCTAATTTCTCCGTCGTCTAATTTTGTTTTTTCGTCTTGCACGTCGCTAAATTAGACAACTCTCGTCGCTGTTGTCGTTGGTTACGTTTTTTTTTCCTCGATTGAAATTATCCGAATTCTCCTTGTCGACTCGAGACTCGACGAAAGGAGAAGAAAACCGAATCAGTGCCAAAGTGTGTGTGCCATAGGATTATATCACGTACAATCGGCAGCGATAAAGGTTTGTGAATTTCTAAAAAAAAAGCAAAAAATTGAATTTAAGTTGATCGTGTGATAAATCCGAGTGATCGAAAGTGAATCGAGTCTCGAAAGTGCCCAATTCGTTTTTCTCGTGGATGTACGTAAATTTTTGCAACAGACGACGTTAATTTCGTCATGTGATTTTTGGTTTGAGGATGCGACATGATAATACAAAAAGTTATTTGCTTGTAGGATTTATTGTTTTGTAAAAGGGGAAATTTCTGTAGGGGAAAATTTCTTCTCGACCGACTTCCTCTCTTGTGCATACGTACGCGTCGCGCGAGTCAATGATATCAATAAATATATGTATATGGGGCGTTCCAGTCCGAATAAGTAGGTTCGTGACTCTCGCTCTCGTAAATTTGGTCTTCAATATTTTCTTTTTCTCGTTTCGACTCTAAAATTCATTCGGAATTTTCTTAAAATTATTTAGATCAATACTCGTTTAATTATTTTTTATTTAATTCCACAAAACGAAGATTCGACTCAATTGAAAATTTTCTAAAATTTCCCTCTAAAAATTAATAAATATGAAAATTGAAAATAAAAATCCCTAGAATAGATTAGAAATTAGTGTTATTTTTGTTATATATTGTATTTATTATTTACCGAAGAAATTTTTCGTTGTCATCAAAGTTTGAACATCCGCATAGAAAATTGAAGATAAAATCTTGAAAGATTAGGTCATCAGCTGTCTATTTAGCCTGGAATGCCCCATATATAAGTACACGCACGTCTCTCGGTCTCACGTGTATACGTATTGAAAAGGTAAAAGGGTATGTGGGGTAGCGAGTCAGTGTGTCAACGTTCTCACGTATCTTTCTCTCTCTCTCTCCCTCTCTCCTACGTGAAGTCGCTGTTGAGCCACGTCCTTCCTCCTCCGGTACAGCGTTCAAGAATAAGGCCGTGCTGGGCACAGTCGAGAGAGAAAGAGGGAAACGGAGGAAGAAAGATCGTGAGTCTCGATCGTCGACTATAAACAGTGGGAAAAAGACATAAGAGATACAACGTGTCTCTCTCGCTTCTACCGATGCCGCACAATCTCGAATCTCCTATGTACCCAGGACACCGACACGTTTCAAGAATTCCCGAGACTTTTATACGACCCAAAAACCACGATTAGTTCTAATTTCTAATTTCTCTCGTTACATAGAAAACAAAACTCAATTAAATTGACCCAAAATACGAAAATAGATATTTGATTAAATTTAAAAAATCGAAAGTTTTAATCGATCGTATTAAATTACAAATATTTATTAATTCAACAATTAATTAATCGTGCAAAAATTGTTATTAATAAATTCAATCTATCGGATCAATTTTAACGAAGATATAAATCGCGTCGATATTATGTGCCACGAATAAATTTATAAGCAACGATTTATTTTCATAAATTGTGAGAAACTAAAAAAACAAACGAATAAAATTATAGTTTCTCAACTCCCTCGGATAAATTCTCGAACGTCGTCGAGCAAGTAAGCCCTGCCGTACTTGAGAAACTTTCGCGCTACTCGAGCATTGTACCCTCTCGCAATTTACCACGAGAGACGCACGTTGCACCTGCGAAAAACCCAGAGGGGGAAGAGAGAGGTGTATAAGAAAGAGAAAGATGGAAACAGCCTAATTTCGCGCTTTCTGCCCCGGCGTTAAAGAAACAACGCGAAGCATACGCGCCGATGCTTATGCTCGACCGTAGTTAGCTCGTTACCATATTTTCGTACAACAGCAAAATTTCTATCATTTCACCACTCGCATAAAATGACAACAATCGTCAATTAATTCCAAATCCACAAATTTTCTATAAAATAATAAAAAATGATAATAAAATGTAGAAAAACAAAATTAATCAATCCGCGAAGGTCGTTCGTCGATCACTTTCCCACATCCCTACATAACATCACTGTCCCCTCAACCACGATGACTCGTCTGCTCACACTCCCAACTCATATTTATACAAACACACAAAAAAACGCATACAAACATAGGAAAAAAACGCATGCAAACACACGAAAAAAACGCATACAAACACACAAACATGCGCATAAATTGCATTTGGGGCTTCGCAGGAACAAACCCATCGTCCTCGTACGTCCTCCCGCTGCCAGGTGGCACTCCGGTTAACGGTAAACTCGTATAGGTTAGGTCACACGAAGCACCTGTCACGCCTCGAGCGAGGACAAAGGTCTCCTATAAACAAAAAGAAGTTGGGGAATAAAAAGACGGGACTAAAAGTTGTACCGGCAGGAGTGGCGTCACGGTATAGCGAGGAACAGGAAAAGGGCCTTTTTGGCCCTTGAGAAAGACGAGAGGAGATGTAAGGAGGGAGGGAGATAGAGTTGGGGAATGAAGGCAATAGAGAACGGTGATATACGTAAAGTCGAGTCCTCGTGTTAACGTAAGAGACGCCACCTGATATCAGATTTCCGCGACAAGGAAACCAAACTATGCGGATCTCGTTGACACTTCCTGGTTGTATGTATACGAAGTGATGCAACGGTAGCCATCGACGCGTACGCGCGCACGACTAGTAATTGGAGAAATAAAAAAGATTTCTGGTATTATAGTGATACGACGATAGATGCGCATGGAGTAAGGCGGTGAGATATTCAAATTGCATAGATATAGGGCATAGATGAAAGACTCGAGGAGAAAGAGGTGAAAGCGAGATAGATTGGAATAACGCCTATGACGGATTCATTTCATCTTACTGTAAAGTTTAACTCGATATGTAGGTTGGCGTTAAGAAATGCGAACTACCAAAATATTTCCGACTATAGCACTTATCGTGGGATTAGAAATTCCAATTTAGGGGAATGATGTTTGTTTGAAAAAATACTGGTTATAGTTTGATGGAAATTGAAATATTTTTTACGCT
Source organism: Tryphoninae sp. B BG-2022a (assembly GCA_030523005.1). Classification (NCBI taxonomy): domain Eukaryota; kingdom Metazoa; phylum Arthropoda; class Insecta; order Hymenoptera; family Ichneumonidae; species Tryphoninae sp. B BG-2022a. The sequence continues at coordinate 7,157 of JAPYZU010008791.1, read as the reverse complement.
GGAATGTTTTTTTGACTTTTTTTTGAGTATGTCGATTTTTGGAATTCTTGCGGGATTTTAGATTGTTTTTTTTTAACTTTTTTTGAGTATCTTGACTTTTGGAGTTTTTGTGGGATTTTAGCTTGGAAAAATATGAAAAGAAATATGAAGAAAAATATTTCGTTGAAAATATGAAGAAAAATATATCGTTGTTTTGAAGATTTGTGATAATCAAATATTTGTGTATGTAGATATCTTTTTTTTTGACATACGGATTTTTGGAGTTCCTGTGGAATTTTAGGTTGGAAAAGTATGAAAAGAACATATCCTTGTTTTGGAAATTTGTGGTAATTAAATATTTGTGTATGTAGATATCTTTACGTATTCAAATTTAAAAAAGAAAGTGCTGTGTAGGAAAATACGATAAAGCCAATTGATTTTTTTCAAAATGATTACCGGGTGTAATTAATTAAAATTCTTCTAATTGTGTTTAATAATTCGTCCTGAATGAAATAAACAAATTATTACCCAGCTTGCGATATAATAGCTTTGTCTTAAAATAAGTCAATGTCAAGGTGAAATACTTATTTCGTTTATCAATTCAATTTTTATTCAATTTTATATATTTATATGCACATAATTCTGAATCATTCTTGGTTATAATTATACATTTGCATTTTGCATTTACTTCATGAAATACGAACTACGATTAGCTAATCAGCAATCCGTTAACGCGTCCGTTATATATATATATATATATATATACATTTATATATATATATATATATATATATATATATATATAACAATCTAGCAATTATATTCGATTCGCACGAGATAAGAGATTTCCTCGGATCTTATCTTCATTCTCTAGTTATCAGCGTGTGTTTCATTTTTGTTTTCTCCTCCATTATAATTTAGTCGTTTACAATACCGAGAGACCCAGCTCTTCTTTATAATATATGTTTTCTCCAGTCATCCCCCTCCCTCCTCTTTTTTATTCCGCCTTTTTATTCGCGTTCGGAGCGCGCGCAGCTCTCTTATATTAATTTTTCTCGAGCGCATCTCGTACGTGAGACAACGATGACGGGTTGTTCGCGGTTTTGCACGCGATCGTTCGTACTTTCACATTCAGTCATTACGCTAACCGTACGATTCTGTCGTACTTTTACGTTGCACCCAATTTCTCTCTCTCTCTCTCTCTCTCTCTCTCTCTCTCTCTCTCTCTCTCTCTCTGTCTTTCGTTCTTTTTATCTTTCTCTACACTATTTTAAATAGCTTTTTTCGAATCTTTGTCTTCCCGCCTAATCATAGTAAATATCACTATTCGCACGTTGATAAATTATATTCCCACATGAACGAGGACGATTCACTCGAGTTTTTTTTTCGCCGACCTTAATTACTCGAGTATACGTGAAATCGTGCGAGGATTAAACAAATAATAATTCTATCACTCATCTCTGATCGCATCTGGCGACGATATCGTGGACTCGATTTGATATCATACTTTTTTTTTTATTTTGAGACCGTTTAACGCTCTTTTCTTCATTACACCGTGACCCACATTCGCTGACTTTGCTTCGAGCCAATATGTTTCTCCAACGGTCGAAATAAACCTTTCGATTAGTTAGAGCTGTCGTTTTTTTTTTTTGGAATTTCTCGATATTAGAACTCCGCGTGCTTAGAAATTGATCGATTTCCTTGTCTAACGGGTGGGGTGGGAACAAGGGTAGGGACGAATGGGAAAAGGTTGGAGGTAAAATTCACGGCATTGCCTCGAGCGCTCCTGCGGCACTAAATAACCGATGGAAAAAAAATATGAGGAATCGTGAAACGAAACTAGGCGAGAGCGCCTGACAAAATTTTTCGAAAGTGTTCTCCCTCTTAATTCGAGGATTTGGGTCCCACGAGGAGAGTCTCTTCGAAATCAAGGCCGTCGACCACACTTGACACAGAAAAAACATCCCGCGTCAACGCGCATACCGGAAAGGCAATGAGAGAGAAAGAGGAAGGACGATGAGAGACAAACGCGTCCTCGTCCAAATAAGAAGAGAAAAACAAAATTAATTATACACCAGGACGAAAATTTTGTTAGATCGTATACACAAAATCTCGTACAACGTTATTACGTGTTTCTCGTTCCGCCCACACTAAACACATAGCTTGTCTTCACCATTATTCCATGTAATAATATTTTCCCATTTCTCGCTCCACCCTTCTAGTCATGATTTTTGATCGTGATAAAATGTCAAAGAAAGGGAGAAAAAATTGTCGAAATTTTTTTTTCACGGTGACGAAGAGTCTTGGAGGTTTAGTTCAAGTGTTTTCCACGTGATGTCGGTGGGTTCGTTGTACCGTAGCTTGGATTTGGGTCTTGGATATGAATTTTCTAGGTTCGTCCAAGCTTGGCACGATTTCTCAGTCTCTCTTGTTAAATGTATATATATATATATATATATATATATATATATATATATATATGGGGCATTCCACGCAAGGTCCCAACTGTATCTTTTTTTTTTAATTTCTACAAAGTGTCGATATGATAAAGCCAGGAAGTAAATAAAACAAGCTACTTTGGATCACGTTTGCCAAATTCCAACGAAAAATTTTACATTTTTCATAATTTCTTACGGACACGAAAACAAAAATGCGTTTTGCGTTTGTTGAATAATTGAAGCATAAAAATTGATGAGAAAAATTTGAAGAAAATTAGGAATACGTTTTAAACCTAGCACAATGACGAACAAAATCGTGAACAAAATCCAGGAACATTAGAATTTGATTGGTTTAGTAGACATGGAATGTCCCATATGTACATCTGTCGCGCGACAAGCGACACTCCGTACCAGGTTTATACGTGAATGTTCATGGCACAGGTGGTTTCTCAAATGCAACGTGTACTATCGCATTGCTAAGTTCGTCGACGGATTCTTCTCCTATTTTATCTTCGCCTTCCTTTCTCTCTTCTGTTTATTCTCATCCGCTGGAGATTATTTTGGGTTGCTTTCACCTCAGAGACGCCGCCGATCTTTTCACCGGGATGCCTCTCACGTGAACGAGGGGAGGGTGTTTAATTTTATTTGTATGTAAATGAAACGCTAAAATACCAATTAAATAAAAACACCATATATATATATATATACGTATAGTGTTTTTATTTAATTGGTATTTTAGCGTTTATTTAGCGTTTTAGCATATATATATATATATACATAGTAATAGAGTTTGTATCGCTACTGTTCGTTGCCTCGTCGCGACGCACGTTTTCCTTCGCGTCACACACGCGAACCGTTTTAATTAGGTCCTATCGCTACGAGATAAATCACGCTCGAGCTCGACAACGAGCGAGCACAGGATCGGCAGACGGGGGCAAGTCATCATGCAAATTGACGTTTTACGGTTTCGTGTCGTCTCTCCCAACTCTCTCTCTCTCTCTCTCTCTCTCTCTCTCTCTCTCTCTCTCTCTCTCTTTCTTTCTCTACCGGACAAGACGAATATCTTTCACAGTTAAATTTGATCGGACTTGGATGAAAAAAAGCGATTCTCGTGATATCTTAATTGGCCTTGGTGGGAATGATCGAGCGCAGCGAATTAATTAATAGTTAAACAGGTTAATTCTTCGTAAGAACTTAATCGCCATTGTTGTTGTTGTTTTTTTTAATTGTAACTTCGTACTGATCAAACGATTAGAAAACAGAACGTGAGTGTAAAGTGCTTGATCGATACGACCAGAATTTCTATATTTTCCGATACGATCACAATTTTCAACAAATTAATTTTACGTAATGAATTGTCTATAATTATAATGACAAATCGTCATTAACAATTTGGTTGAAAAGATTGTTCAAGAAATGAAACATATTTATATTTATTTAATTTTTATTTAACTTTTTAAATATTTATTTAACTTTTTTTTAAACAAATTAGTTAACAAAATTTTTTAATTTTTTTTTTCTATTTTCAATCCAATGACAAGATATACAAATTCCAATTGAATCCAATCAACATTTCCATTTCCTTTACACCTCTCGATGATTTTCAATACGTTTCATTGTTAAGACAAAACTAATCGATTACCCTTGATACACTCAAGATTTCTTACAGTCAAGGATCGAAGGAATGAAAAATTAAAAAACGATTTGTCTCCCCAGTAACATTATCGAAAAATTCAGTCTTGGAATGAAAGGGTAGGAGGTTGAGGGTTGATCGAGTCGAAATTGTCTACGCAGGTCGTAATATCAATTCGTATCGTTCTCGCAACGTAATTCAATTTGTACGAGTGCATATAGACGCGTCATCGAGAGGCGGAAAATATCGAAGACCCGCACGTTCGTCGTTCGCGCCTTTAGACACCGACGTATCGTGGGTGTTATGAAATACACCTGTCGGCGAAGGCGACGTTATCAGGGTTTCTCGTCGATTTTTTCTTCTCATTCTCTTCGTTACCCCGGCGCTCGCGTTCGTCTCCGGTTGACGTTCGGTATTGGGCACTCAACAAGAATTCTGATACAGACTCGTGCGTTAAAAGACCACTGTGGCCGGTTATGGAACACGGCTTCGTTCAGAAAAAAAAAATACAGCGAAAAGTGATATTTCATCGTGACTGTTAAAAAAAAAACACGAAGGGAGAAAAATCTCGCTCGGGGTTTCCGCCCCTCGTATTTTTTTTTTCGTCCTCTCGCTTTTCATATTTTTTCTTTCGCTCTTTCTTCTTCATGAGAACTTTATAAGCACCGCCGTATACGTAGACTTGCTGACTTTTCAACAGGGTTTCAGAGAGTGAGAGAGAGAGAGAGAGAGAGAGAAAGAGATAGAACGAGCGAGAGATGGATAGAGGGATCGGTTAGAAAAAAATATGCCAGAGGGCGAGAAAAGGTAGCAAAGGGGGAGAGGGATGAAACCGAATGAGGACCGACCATTAGCGAGACTATATATATATATATATATATATATATATATATATATATATATATATACATAAGTACTAGACTTTGGGTTACAGGTAAAAATCGATCGAGAGTCGGCTTCTCGTGCCTCTCGAAATTCCATGGACCAAGAGCAACCCTTATATCCTCGAACATACGCTAGAACTACCGAACAAGAACCGGCCGAGCCGTTTCTCCAAAAATCCCTCGAACAAACTACAATATTTTTGTTACTCGAAACCCGGAAGCCTCTTTGGTTAATTTCATAGCAGCTTCTTTCCTACTCGTTTCTTGAGGTGGAGTTGACAATGGAACGTCACAGTCGTCTGATCACGATGATTTTAATAATTGTACAATATTCTGAATCATCGAATTTTTATTATTGGAAATGAATCGAAAAGTTTATGATTTTATTTTGCATTAAACAAAATTAATGAAGATTACAAATATTATTTTCCATTTCTTTTTGATAACTTTTTATTATTGTGACTAATAAAATTAATCTCATTAAAATCTTCTACAATTTTCCCTGCATAGAAATTTTGATCGCATTTGCATATCCCAGGAATGTTTGAATATAATTTTCATTTTTTTTTTCTCTTCGTGCAACTCTATGGGATAATTGCTATTTTTTTGTTTCGAGAACGTGGGAAAGTGGCGAGCGCAGGTTTTTTTTGTTGTTTCCCCCACCTCCACCAATCTGGCCCAGTTTGCGATTATTCGTTCCACGATGATAAACGAACGAAACCGAGAGATAAGTACACCTCGTGAACTGTTCGTAGCGTTCTATTACGAGTTGCATACAGGCAGCAAAAAAAAAAAGAAAAAACGAAAAAAAAGAGAAAGCACGAAGCGAGGCAAAAGGCGTTCACTTTCACGAATTATCTACCGAGCCGCGTCACCCCTTTTCGTTCTTCACATTTCCGTATTGTTCGCTGGCGCTTCTAATACCATTATACTTGTCGACTCGTATACGTATGTGTATATAGAAACATACGTTGACTATACTCGATGCGGGTGTACACGCAGAATCTGGGTCAGTCGCCATTATTCAGTTTCTCCCACGATTGCACTCTTTTGCACGTTAAATTGTACGAATAAGAGCTCTGGCCAAGTTTTATCGTTTGGCAGAGCGTTAAGCAAATTTATTTGCACATCGCCAGGCACCTCGCCTATGGTGGAATGACCGTTGATATTTTATGATCGTGACTACAAAAACTGTTACGAGTAGATAAAAAAAAATTGTTATACACTACACGTTCTTGCGTCGAGCTCGCTCGTCATCGTACGAGCAAGTCGATTTGCGATTGAGATCGTTATGTATTCGGATCGATCGCTCGTGATTGTCATTCTTCGATCATTGGGCCTTATTTATCCCTTCCACTCGAGCCTTGTTTTTTTTTTAATTTTGGGAGTAATTTATAATTAACAGTGTCGAAATGTTGTAAATTTTTATATAAATTTATGAATGAGTATTCACTGTTTATGGTATATTTTTTATTGTTTTGATTTCTATATAATGTTAATTTATAATTTTGTGATAAACTCATTTCTCATTTTTAAATTGAAATTAATCGGTTATGATGAAGTTTTTTCATTATTTATATTTTTATTAACAAAATCCATTAATGTATAATTTTTTAATTTAACTTATAATTTTATAATAAACTTAATTCTAAACTGAAATTAATGAGTTAAAAAATGAAGTTTCTAAATTATATTTAATTTGATTAAAAATATAATTTAATAATAAACATAAATATAAGAATTATAAAAAATGGGTGTATTTTTTATTGTTTCTAACAATGTGTCGAAACTATTTTATTACATTGTACAAATTTCTATTAACGTTGCCGTATCTTATTTGTATCTTATTTTCTAAAAGCTATGTAGCAAATTCTTTTGACAACGATTTTCTTTCCTTTTATTTTTTATTTTGGGAGTAATGTATAATTAACATTGTCGGAATGTTGTAAATTGTTATATAAATTCATGAATGAGTACTCACTATTTATGGTATATTTCTTATTATTTTTATTTCTATATAATGTTAATTTATATTTTTGGGATAAACTCATTTTTAAATTGTAATTAATCGGTTATAATGAAGTCTTTTCATTATTTCTATTTTTATTAAAAAATCCATTAATGTATAATTTTTTTATTTAACTTATAATTTTATAATAAACTTAATATTAAACTGAAATTAATGAGTTGAAAAACGAAGTTTCTAAATTATTTTTAATTTGA
>JAPYZU010008784.1:0-10999 GCA_030523005.1 Tryphoninae sp. B BG-2022a | reverse complement strand
GAGTCCGGAACGTTACCCCTTATGCCACTGCCTCTCAAATCCACAAATATATATTATTTTGTTTTCTTTATCGTGTTGAACGAAATTGAAAATTATTTCCACGGTTCCGACATCGAGTTAAGAAAAGAAGAAATATCACACGACGGAGAATTCGACCAAGTTATTAACTGAACGAATACAGAAAGTTACGGAAATGCCGGGGTTGATTTTGTAGGGCGTACTGCGACCACGTTATCATTTAGGACGCCTGGATAATTTGCATAGATAGGCGACGTCGAAGCTTGTACCTTCCGGCTTTCCACGATCGTATTACGTTTACGCACGTAACTCTATGGTAATTCTCGACGAAAGGAAACTAGTCAAGTTTCGAAACTAACTATCGAATGGATTATCGCCTCTTCCGGTCTTTCGGTTGAAACCCTCGGAATAAAAATTCAAACAAAATTCCCAAATAACGCGAAATAAATTTTAACTCTTAAGAATCGACGGAACCTTTTCATTCTAGAATACGAGAATTAATTAACCTTCCTTGTCTCGACGGCAGAAAATTAAAAAACTTATAAAATCTGAACAAAAAAACAATCTCACTGTCCACAACTTTGTGAATTAGATTATTTACCCTTTCCTTTGTTGTCACATCTCCCATTGATCGGAGCCGTATAATCGCCGCAGAGACACCGTGTCTTCTCATCCCTCAGTCGATCGGGTAAACAAGTCGTATTCTGAATCGCATTGCAATCGGTGTCCGTTTTGCAATCCCGAGCATTTCCAACTGTAATCGAATACGCCGTGGAAAAATAACATAGATCAAATATTAATAATTCGTGTATCATGCCTCGAGGGAAGAATCGTGTATACGAGAGTGAAATCCATCAAGGATCGTTGAAATAATGAACCGACGCATTCGGGATGTCGTCACGAGAGGCAATTAGTGGACGCGATGTATAGTGATAGCGAGTAACGGAGGGTTCAATTTTCAAGGGGGCACTACAGTCTTCGAAATCGAACCTCGCGTCGCACTCATCTTTCTTTCGAAATATAGATCGAACTGTTGCAAAGGGGTGAAACGATAAAAAAAAAGAACAAATGCGCATTTTCCAACCCTCGGGTTTCAAATATCTGTTAACTCGTCCGACCTGGTTTTCTCCTTCGCATTTCTTTCTTTATTTCTTACTTTCTTTCTTTCTTCCTTTATTATTATAAGCTTCGACCCTGCAAGTGTCCGGGTAAGACACATTAGCATGCTTCGGTATAACGCCACTCTCGACCTTGACACCCGAGCCTCGAGATTACCTCGCAAGATACGTTCACGGTCTAGTCGTATGAAAGAAATACCCCTGGATGTGCCCTTTTACGACGTGGCAATGAGAACACAATGAGCACTTTTCTCGGTGTTGAAATGAGTTAATACGTATCGTTACAAGCCACGAACTCGGCTCACGTACCGCGTGACCGCTCGTTGAGTCGTCATTAGGGGTTGGTACGTTTTTTTTCCCCCCCATTTCGCGCTTTCTCTACCGCCTCTTCGCCGTAGAACGTCCCACGGTGATTCCGAACTCGCGCAAGGGTTGTAAGCTTTTCGAGATCCGCTATTTATTTTCCTACTTATATCGACTCGGTAATTTTTCTATCAATTTTTGTTTACTGCAAATTATAGGCAGCCGAGGGTTGAAAATTTCTTTGTCACGGTGACATTTTCGGGGAATTGTTTTGTGATTTCTTTTCCACTCTCGGTCGATTTTAGCAATGGCGCTTTGCCTTTTTGAGAAACGATTTGTGTAGACGCTAAATATATAAAATCACGATGGCGATGAAAATTTTGTCATAAAAAATAGGCGATGTTTGTTTGTGTTCTTTTTATTTTGTTATTTTTTTGCTCACCCCGAGTTGGTGGAGGTGCCGGCTGATTTTGCGTCTGAGGATTCGTTTTGCCGAAAGTTGTAAGAGCGCTCGTTGACAACGGCGTCATTAACAAAGCTAGCACGTATATCGATAGGACTAGAGGAATCATCGTTCCGCTTTATTTTTCACTCAAAACAAAACAAAAACCAACCGAGACGTTTTTTCCGACGAAAAATTTCGTTAAATCCGCTATAAAGAAATCGTACACTGTTCACCACGCGTTCAATCTATCGAATAATTCACGAAATCATAAGCTCAATTTTGTTTTTCGCGACACCCAAAATTAATTTCCAAAAAAATGCACTTTTCGTTTTTCTCAAAAATTCCTTAACTTCGCTAGATTTTTACTCGAATTCCTCGAGGTTCTTTTTGATTTTTTTGTTTCGTGTCCAGAGAGGTATGTTCTGGTACCGGGGGTTTCTCACTACTGGCCCTCTTTTACGAACTGCGTGTCGGAAAGGCGTTGGAAGGCCTTTTAAGCGTTTACCCCTTACATCCCCCTTCTATCCCCCTCCTCCGCTTGGTTCTCGCGTGCTTGCTGCCACTGTTCAACAGCTACACCGCCTCCTGACCCCCCTCCCCCTCGCCCCACCCGTTGCCCCTTGCACAGACCAAAAACCTTATCCCGGTATGGTCGAGGAAACGTACAAGAAACGAAGGAAAAAAACGAAAGTTACCTTCGAGCCCTAAAAATTCTAACGTTCAAACATTCGATACTCGTCCTCAATTATTATCGAATATTTCTATAAATTATTCAGAGACCATTAGTTGAAAAACGAATTCAATTTGTGTGTAACCGAAATAGAGCATTTCCTTGTAGAACTTGTAATGAAGAAATAATAAAAACACGCGTCGACTTTAATAAATTCGGATCGATAGGTTTTTAGACGGTTTTAATAAATGCAGATTGCGATAACTTCCTTCGTGGCTAAATTCTTTGGTAGATAGAAGACAAAATGATGAATCGAATTTATATTCTTATCGTATCTATGTGAAATTCATATTACAATTACCATTATTACAATTACTATTGTTACAATTACTATTATTAATATTACAATTACTATGTGAAATTCATATTATAATTATTATAATTTTTTAAACAGTATTAGGAGATCAAGTATTGTTTTTTATATTTGCTTTCATGTGAGATAAGATTTTTTATGATCGATCAGTGATTCGTTACGTGTGTAAATAAACAAAAGAGGAATATTGAAAAAATTTCAAATAATCATTATGTATTGCAAAATGCCTGATAATCTCTAACTTTCATTATCAGCTCGATGATACAAAAATCTATATCAACGTCGTCAAATTTCCGTGAAGTCAGTGCAGTATTCTCGTAACCTTTAGCATGTCACTATCGGAATTCGAGATTTGAAAATGGGGGCTTGAACCTCTAAGATTACGGGAACCCCCAATTATCGTTAATGATTTCACCGCAATTTCTAATACGTGGTTTACTCGCTCGAGTAACGTGTATGCAACGAGTTATCGAGTGGGTACCCGTTGGTTAAAGAAAAAAATAAAAAGATAAAAATGAAAAAAAGAAAGAAAAGGGTGAGAAAAAAAGCTGTATGAGGGAAGATTTACCCGTGAGTTAAAAATAGGCTGTAATTTGGCTGTGGTTCGAAAAAATTTGTCAATCACTTCTGGCATTAGTGACGTATTTCTTTTTTCCTTTTTCGTTACTCGCAATACGTATATCGTTACACATGTACCCGATTGAACAAAGTGCTCTCGCATGTCGAGAGACTACGTGTGCATGTTCTCGTTCTGCCATATAAGGAAGCATATTGGGGTGTACACCCTGCCAGTACAATAATACACGTACATGGACGGGTTGCATGCCCGAATATAGCCGAAAATTTATAGCGTCGTTGTAACTACTTTATGGGCCGACGAGCGCGAAAGTGTGTCCTTCCTGCACGCAATATTCATACATCGAGCAATTTAAAGACTCTCGACAACGTTCGACGAGATAAAACCGCATCCGTCATATTTCCTTATCAACGTAATTTTTCACTTCGATCGATAAAAACTTAATTTATGGGACAAACTATTTTAGTGAGAGAGAATTAACGTTTACGATATCGGAAAATTCGTTACGAAATTAATTTACTAATTTAGCTGGATCAAATTTTAATCGAAAGAGAACATTTTTACGCGTATCGATTCAGAACGTTTGATTATTTGATTTTTCTTAAACCTATAAAAATTACTTATTTTTATGGGAACTTGTCGGTCATCGAGTGCAACAACGATTGATAAAGCTGTGTTCGCATTAACTAACAATGACAACTCGGAATTCATGGACGAGTTTCAATTTATAGATTTCTGTTCGGCTTTTCTCACTTTCTCATTAATAACAGAGCTTATTCGTGTTTAAATTTGAAAATTGGATCTAGCTTGTTCACGATCGGTAATCGCTATAAACGTAAAGGCTGGTCATATAACCATTTCACGTACGGCATTTGCTGTCATTGGTTATTTGATTATTAATGAGAATTCTCGTAACAGATTGCAAGATAAGCAAAATGACCAGCGAGTATGCCAGCTTTGCTTATAGAAAGACGATCGATACACCAAAAATCGATCAAACGCAAGAATTCTAAGGCAGGAATGGAAATGAGGATCGGACGAAACTTAATTGAAACGAATAGGCACGGGGCAAGGGTAAAGGGATTGGGAGGTAAATTATCGAGGTAACCTTTAGGTGGATACAAAATTCAGCGTTAGCTCCGACTTATAGTTCGACGATGTACACAGCGAGCAAGGAAGTTTCCAGGGTAGTTTTATTTTTCCAGATGCCCCTCCCTCCTCAAAGTCCTTAGCAGATTTTCACGAAGACTGACGAGGAACGGACCACTGGAATATCTCGAAAACTAAATCCTGGAGAAAAAATCTGTCATGAACATCCGCTTTCGAGATTTGCATTACGTTTTCAAGGTCAATTTGTATTTTTTTTACAAATGGAAGGATATATATTTTCAGTACAGATTTTCAATCCACGATTGAAATAAGTAACTTTTATTAATCTCATGATTTACCCCGTCCCCAATCTACATAGCTGCATAGTCAGTTCCAAACCAGGTTACGCGTGCACTTAATTACCGAAAGGTCTGTTGCGGTAAGCGATGTCGCAATCATCGATTCTTTTACAGGATGTGATTATAATTACAGTGGCGAGTCGGAGATCGAGCAAGCCTCCTCCCGGTTCCTCGGTTCGCCATCGATGGCAATACACGGACCGGATGCAACGATAGATTATGCGATTGAATAAATGAAGAGATAATACGGTAATATACGAATACAATGTATGTATTACACGGATTCACGTAAGAACGTGCGGAAACGTGGCTGACGAGAGATTTACATCCGACGCGTAGAAAGCACGAGGCGCGAGTAGGGGATGGGAAACGAAAGGGGGAAGAATGACACGTTGACAGAATAAAATCGCACTGAGAAGAGCCATGATCTTGTGACGTTATCATCGTTATCTTGTGGTACATATCACCATAGCTCTGCTCCTTCTTGTCCTTCTAGATGAAAATAGAAATTTATGGAACTTCACATAGAACGTGGGACAGCACTCTGACGACAATGACAATGATGAGAGTTTGATAACGGAGATATAAAAGGTTTGTCTACGTACCAGATTGTTGAGCCGCAAAAATAACTCCAAGCCGCCCGATATCCACTGTCGACACTCGGAGATTTCACGCAGGATGTACGAGCGATACGCGAGTAGATCGAAAGAAAAATCAAGCAGCCGGAACTGTCGGAATTCCTCCAAAGGATCCACCCGTTTTGTGTAAATTCATGGTGAAACTTTTCAGGATACAACGTAAATAAAACGTCCATAGCGAACATGAGTTATCGATCAATACGACACATCCGCCATTTTGGTTCGTTATATTTTTTCGAGTCGTCGCTCGAACATCCCGGAAGTGACACATCTATCGCTTGTATCTCTGTAATTACTAGTCGTTTCGAGTTCTTCGTGATACAATATCACACGGGAATTCGCCATGGCAAAGATATGCGAGCGAGGCGCTAAAAGGACGATTCGAAACCTTTCCATGGAGCAGAGCTGTATGTATCGAGAGACGTGGACATTCGGGGGTTGCACACCCTTGCACAGATAATGTTTTATTGTTATTATTATCTGTTATAAACCGTTTTTGTTTTTTTACTAGTTGTTTTCGACAATAAATAAATAATATTCATTTTTGTTCTTTAAATAAATGTTGCGCTTTTATTGACAAGTTTTTTTTACTTAACGACGCGTATGTTAATAACTTATGCAGTATTTAAATCTGCCGAACCGACGAAACACGAGATTCCATCACGTTTTGAAAGAAAACATGAAGAATTTTTACCCACACGTTGGAATTCATGACCTTTCGTGACGATACATTAATCCTCTGATATAATAATACTCGTTGTTCGTCCCTAATAGAAATTATAACAAAATCAAGATCGTAGATTATTTCGTGACGTAAAAATAACTGTTTTTTCTCTCGCATATTTGGTTTCATTTTTTTTTCTTTTTGTTTTGTAATCGAGTATTTTTTTGTTGCCCTCAGCCCGTGCTTTGGCGTGGGAATTGTGCTACTCGATTAAAAGAAAATATTATCGAAGCTGTGTTCGTTACTCGGCGGCTATTAACGAGAGGCCACGACGAAAACTTGTAATTATTATTCGACATATGCGCAAACGTTATCGAGTCAAACGTGTGTAGCATAAATCGTAACGAAATTAACATATAAAGTTCAAGGTCTATGCGCAGTAATGCAAGCTCAACGATGCAATTGTTGGATTCGAGAGATATGCAAGGGCAACCCTCATGACAAACGATGACGCATTATTGTGTACTTGTGTATAAGTATATAATTATATTTACTATGTTGAAGGAACGATATATTCTTATGCACGGGACGATTCATACGAGGTAATATTAATCGTAGTTTCACTAATGCGCAAAGGTAATTTCATGTTTAATTCATTTCACACGGTTTCAATAAATTTGTTATCTCGAACGATAATCGATCATATCTCGGAATATTAAGAATGATAATATTTATCCAAAATAACACTTTGTTTTTTATTGAATCTAGAAGACAATGTTAGTTAAAAAGGGATTTTATCAGGAATGATATTTTAGCTTTCATTTTCAGTTTCGATATTTTTCGCAATTGACGCTTTCTTGATAGTAAAATGAGTTTCACGCATGGAAAAACAATTTAGATTTGTGCAGTTGAGACGATTTTGAGGTATTTCTACCGCAAAATGCTATTCTATACATTCTTTTAAAAATTTAACCATGTATTTGTAAAAGTGATGTCATTCCAGAAAAAAAAATTTTAAAAGGTTTGACCGTCCAGGATTAGAGATAATTGAATTCAAAGTTTGCTATTTTTACTAGCATTTTGGATGTGAAGCATACGGAAACGGTCCATTTTAATTTTTCATTTCTAAACTATTCTATAGATTTTCTTTAAAAAAAATTCCCTGACCGGATTATACATAAAGAATATGCTTGTAAATTACTAAAATTATTGGCCATGCCGTTTCGTAGATATCACTACAAAAAGTATTGCATTCTCGGTGCAGAATTAGTGAGTGGTGGGGGTAACAGTTACACATGGGATAAGAAACAAATTAATTTTTTTTTATTTTAAAACTATAAAAAGGGAAGACATTCAATCATCAATACATTTCTGCTACTCATTAATTTACTAAAAATAAATAACACTCACAAAAAACAAAAATAAAAAAAATGTTTGGCGAATGTTTTGACTGTGTGAACAGCGCTTCGAATGAAAAATTTTCGGCATATGACGTACAGAGTGCCATTACATTTTTCTATGCCCTGATGGAAAATTTTTGACGCAGATGTCGCGGTAGAACTATCGCGACGGTCCTCGATGATTTTTAAAAATTGTAAAATTGCTGTAAAATGGAAAAGCGGCTTAATGATATTAGTTTAAGCATTTACTGAAAGGTAGTTCCCTACTCATACCCCCATGAAAAAACGTACAATTATGAAAATAATAATTTTTACATACGTAGGGTCTTCACACGTAGGGGTTAGCTTCAAAGGAAATAAATCGTAATTTTTTATTGGTCGCTTCTTCAAGGGTGAAGTCTTTTTTTAAATTACGTTAATTTTATCATGAATATAATGTTTCTTCTTCGTGAATGTAATGTTTCTTCTTCATGAATGTAATCTTTCTTCCTTCGTCGTCGTCTGTGTTCTTGCTTTTAAACTTTTATCTGTCATAAATTAGCGACGGCATTGTGGAATCAATGAACAAAAACTGGCAATCGTCGCGTTGATTATTTGAAAAGTTGGGTTGTTACATTTCACAAAACAAAGTATGTCCTGGTCGAGAATGCTAAATCTTCTTATTCACTCATCGTTCGGTACATTCACCTTCGCAACGAGGCTTTGATCAATTAATCGATAAGTATCCTGGAACTCACCTTTATCCTAGATGTTCTTGTAATTGACCTTCGCCTTCATAATATTAAATATCCACGAAAATGAATAAAGAGTAAGCAGAATCAGCGATACGAAGTCGTAATCTTTTCGTGATGAATTCGGGTAAGATTCGCTGATTTATGTGTGATGCTCAAACGTATCGAATAATCGAACTTATGCTATAGAGTGTCGTGGGTTTTTCTCGCGGTAATGTTATGATAAAGATAAGAACATGACTCACTTTTTGTCTTTTTATTAAGAACCCTAGCTACACTTTCAACGAATCGAATTCTTGGTCACTGTGTATTTGCCAACGGCACCGGGAGTTTGGAAAACCACAACGTGAAACCTCGACGCTTACCTAATCGCCTATGGTATTGCCAGCCTGTTCAAGTGTGACCATGCATTAAAGGTTCTTAAAGTTGATCCATTTACTCTGCCAACGGTGAATATGTGGGCTTGATGATGTTCAACTGGAGGAGATGACTAACCGAGCGATAAAACCAGAGATGAGCGTATTTAGTGTTTCTATGAGAACACTTAAAAATTGAAACTTTCACTAAGTACCTCCTACATAAGTTTTGGAAATTTCAGCCTCTAGTTTGTTATCTTACACATACCTCTATCTTCTGTAATTAAAAGTCAATGACTCGTATAAATATAAAAAACATCATCGTATTTATTCACATTCAGTGTCGAATCCACCTGATAATTCCTGATATCGTTAGGTGTTGTCATCCTATCGATTAAAGTTTACTGAAGTTTACTGAAGTGAAATAATAAGTTTGGCTCTATGTAAAAAAAAAACATGAGCACGGTTGCGCGGATGATTGTTATTTTAAACAAACTAGTTTATAGAAGACAAATTCGCAATGTATCAGTACACTTAATTTGCAACTCAATATCGAGCAGTGATAACGGCAGTGTCACAGTTCAGAATATTGTCTAATATTCGTCGTTCCTTGAAAATTCAACGGGAAATTCTTTCGATAATTTCACGTAATGTTCGTGAAGACGATCTATATGAGCCGAGAGTAATTCCATTTTCTCGAAAAACCTTTCTTGCGACATATCGAAAATCCGTGGCTCTACATCAACACCAACATTCAATCTTCTCAATGATCCGGAATCTTCGCTATCCGAGAAACCTTTATCACCGATTGTCAGTGAATTGTCTGCAGTTCAAATTTCGTCGTAAATTCGTTTCAATCGCTTTTTTCTTTGTTACTTTCTTTCTTTGCAAACACACACATATCTAATCGTCACGCATCTTACTCACCGGACTTTCTTATCGGATACCCGACAGAACGTTTGACGACGTCCCTCGGCCCTCTGCCTCCTAAATGTGAAGGCGGATAATGCATGTGTTCCGGTTTCAAATCGTTAGGTCGTTTCGATTTATTCGCATCGATCATATTCTTAAGCGCGCCCAATATAACGAACATCGAAAAGCGAGGGCAGTGCACAAATTCCTGAAAATAATATTCCACGAGATCGTGGAGTTTTTTCGATTCTTCCTGAGTCGGAGGATTAGCCAGGATTTGTTGAAGATTGGCATCGTCGGTCACATTCATAAGTTCCCGCTTTATCTCGAGCATGAAGTTTCTCCACTCGTCGTCGGTGATGTTGAGGGGTTTGGCTTTCATCGCCTCCCGATCATAATGGACCCTGGCACCTATCACGTTGATAACCCTTTTTACGAAAAAACTCGATTTGCTGCGGACCTTGGCGATGTTTTGATCCGAAGAGTCACCAGGAACGATACTGACTGCAAAAGCTTCTATTCTGTTTTGAATCAACTGCGCTATTCTGATGCATCTTTGCTGTTCCACCAATGCCGTCATGAATTCGAAATCGTGATAGATCTCTCTCGATAGAATCCGGAAATCTTTGCAAAAGCCGTAAGTGTTAATCACGGAGTCCACGGTTTCGCGAAATTTATCCGTAATTTCCTCGGTTGGTTCGTCACTCCAGATTAGCGAACGCTCACTAGGGTCCGTCCGGTTGAAAAGGTGCTCCTTGATCATCACGATGGCGTCGTGCCATTGTTCATAGGTTCGATTCCGTTCACCGAACGATCGGTCGGCGATCGTATGGACAATGTGCATCATGAAACTTTTTGCGAACTCATGTCGAAGCTTCATGACAACCGGATCAGTATCTTCACCGATCACCACTCCTCTCGCTACAACCTCGGCTTTCGAGCGTGACAAATTCATAAATTCTCTGCACCTTTCACGTTCCTCGACTGTCACCGCGGCGCTACGAGCGTCGCGACGATTGTCCGCAGATGTTTTACTTCCTTTTTCTTCGTCGCTCCCGTCGGAAGTACAAACGATCACGAATTTTCCGCATTTGTCAAGGGTCACGGTTTTCGAAGCATCGCCGCAATCTGGAACGGGCGTTTCCAGTAGCCAATTTAACCAATTTTTCTTAACGTGATCGATCATTTCCTGCGGATCGTCGATCTCGTTGCCATTTTCGTCAAAGACTTTAGGACAGTGCGAGTCACTCACGGATCCTTCAGTCGTCCCTTCGTTCGACTCACTCGACGAACTCGACGAACTCGATGAACTAGACGAACTGTCCGCTGAACGTTTCACCTTTTTC
>JAPYZU010008762.1:0-12058 GCA_030523005.1 Tryphoninae sp. B BG-2022a | reverse complement strand
GATGATAAAAACTATAAAGTTAAAAAGTTATTAAATTAGGACCGATATTGTCACTATAAATAATTAATTCCGGTGAATTTTATTTCAGATTGAAAATACGGTGAAGTAATTACACATTGCCGCTAGATGGCGCCACCGGTCTTGATTTGATTCAAATTCGGACAATAATTTCACCCGATTGCGTACGGAAGGTGCGATTTTGATAAAAATTGGTGAGAACGTATTCGATGCAAGGGCGGTACGTAAGGTATATCGTTTGAAACCGTAGCACCCCTTTAAGAGGATGAGCAACCCTTGATTTACGAAGTAGAATAAAAATCAAGGCCTTGGCGCAAAAATCTTTCCTCACGAATTTTCCTATCCACCGTTATATATACATCAAGTTAAACAGAGCGAAATGGAGTCGCTCTTTTAAATAAGACCGGGGTAAATCGTCGACCCGTTTGACCACAATATTTCTTGTCGGTTTTTCCCCTTACTTCCGTCCCTATCTACCAATGACCGCATCCATATTATAAAGAGGCCACTTAGGAATCCTCGACCCTCCAGTTCTCGACCTTGTCCATCCCTCGCATCACCCCTTAGTGCGTATACACCTACCCTCTTTTTCTTTCGCAGCTTTTTTGTCTCTTTCTTTCTATCTTTCATCGGCCTCTTACTCCAGTCCACTCCGTCAACTCGTAGAATTATCGTTGGATGGATGAGAACCTGACCACGTCACGTATCTCGTTCGAACAATAAAATAAACTAACATTTGCGTACGTAGATAAAACTAAACTTAAACTCTCTAGGCTGCTATAAAACTCGCGAAGGTATACGTGAAATATGGAAAGGTACAAAATATTTCTCGTAAAGTTACGTTTCCGGGAACTTTTTATGTTATATTCTACTTGCGCCACGACGTACATGCGAGTCGGTATATTTGTTCACTCGTGGGAAGTAGTAACGACTTTTGCGACTTTTTTTCCGTTAAATTAACGCATATGTTTGCGTCTTTTAAACCTGTAATTATTCCCCGTTGGCAACAGAAAAGGATAACTAGCTACTAAGTTCATCGCGGTTGATAATTTTTCCAAGTCGTTAGCCCAGAGTACGAACCGTGTACGTTTTTATTATGCGTTATTGCACGCCTGTGACTCGATGCATTCGCATAACGCGACCATATCACGCGCTTCCTCGTTTCCCCGCTAACGGCTTCGTTTCTTCCAGTTTTTTTTTAATCGTCCAGCCAACTTCCTCTCCGTTACAACTATTTTATTACAGCGAAGTTGTTCAGTTTCATAGCGAGATTCGAAAAATTTCTCTATAAATACGTTTCCAAGATTTCTGATAAATAAAATCGTCCAAGATTGCAATCCCAATAAAATAGCGGCTTTTCAACGTTTTCACCGACGTACGTATTTGATTTGCGTTCAACAAAGTTCCCAACTAGTTCGTAAAGTTTTCCCATTTGCTGGGATCGTTCGAGGAAAGTTAAACGCACTGCATCGAGTTTAAATATACAGGAGGAAGCAGCCAATTTCGATAATTGATTTCCAACGATCACGAATGGTTTCTATACTTCGCAGTAATATTTCATTACACTTGGGTCGATGGAAAGTAACGCAACTGCGTCAGATCGACGGAAATAAATATCGTCAAAATTGCTTTTCGATTTTTATGATTCTTGTACACACTTCCGGTCGACTAAAATCCGGAAGAACAAAGCCATTTTATAAATCTGAGATAATTTTCGTATTTCATCAGAGTCGAAAGTTGAAACAAAGTTCGAAGTTTGGACAGAAATGTCGTCAGGGGAATAATCGAAATTACTGGTTCTACGAGCATTCCAACGAAAGTATAGTGTTTACACTGCGAAAAACATATTCTCCCTATACGTCGAAAGACACCCCTGAGGAAACACGTGCGTCATATCCTATTGTACGTGTGAACTAAAAAATGGCATTCGTGAAAAAGATACGTGGGTGCAGGACAAGTGGCAGAAGAATTTTTCTTTTTCGTGCAGAGGGTTGATTTATAACTACCCTCGGAGGTGTCACACCCTCCTTCCCCCCTTCTACGATTCGTCCGTTCGTTCCCCTTACTATGTATGTATGTATATATATATATATATATATATATATATATATATATATATATATGTACATGATACTCGCACCTTTAACCTTAACAAACGACGATACGCATCACGCTTCCTTCTACAACCCAAAGATTTTTCTTCCCTCTTTGGCAAGACGAATGACCCGATTCTTAGGGCATTTTCGCTTTGGATTTAGTGCTTTCGCCTTTCAGGCTGCTCTTACACCCCTGCGCGTCCCGACAGCGATTTGGGGATGGAACGTTTCCGTTTCTCTCTCTCTCTCTCTCTCTCTCTCTCTCTCTCTCTCTCTCTCTCTCTCTCTCTCTCTCTCTCTCTCTCTCTCTCTCTCTCACTCACTCTCTCTCTTTTTACTCTCGCTCATTCATCCTTTGGTTTTGCTCGGCGACAGGGTCTTGTAAAGTATTACCGCGAATTGACGGGAAATTTATTGAAAGCTAGGGCTGGAAAAGCTTGCCTCCTCTGATCCGGTGACACTAAAGTCAAGATATATCGCATGGATTAAGAGCCTCTGGGAAGATTTATCAGGCGTTCAAACTTTGGATATTCGTCAAATCATTTTTACGCACAACAAAATTTGTTATCGACGATAATTATTTTCTTTTCTTCGCCAGTGATTTTCTCAAGTAGATTTGAAGATGAATATAACAGTTCACTGACCTTTTCGAACATCTGACCGGATTTAAGGAAACCGATGTAATTTGCCCTGAGCCAACGCGTCGCTAGTTCTTTGGCGAGACTAGTGGCCGGTTCCACTTTCGTACGGCGAAGACCCTGAATCATGATAGATTGAAGAGGTGGCCAAGCGTTGGGCAAGTCCCATTGTTCACCAGTGTTGGCCAACGATGCTGGCGTACCTCCTGTGTCGATCATAGATCCGACGATGTCGAACAAATTATGACATTTCCGTGTTAACACAAAAACCCATCAAACGTCATCAATAACTTACCCATATACTCTGGAATTTTATTTCTCTTCAAATATTCGACAGCCTGCTTGGCATAAATTGCTGTTTTCGTGCGATCGTAACTTTTCGTGTAAAGAGGACACAGGTTGGTCGGATAGAAATTATTTCTTGGTCTGTTATTCTTAATGTCATAATCGAGCCAAATTCCCTCTTCCTCGTTCCACAGCACGTTGTCTATTCCCCGTTGATATTCATCAGCGATGTCTTTATAGTATTTGGCTTTCTGCGAAAATAATTCGACGAGATAAACACTACCGATCTAGAATAATATTAAAAATAAATAATGATGTTTCACACAAGATAATAAACGAATCGAAATGTTCGCAGGAAACGATGTCGCGGCTTTACCAATGAAACTTCTACATGGATACACGTGACAAACGAAATTTCTAGTGCCATTACAATCTCGACCACAAGATCTTTCGCAATCTTGGCGTTTGTGCAGCTTCCGACGCAACCGACCTTATCGCGAGTTACGCGTTCGCCCAGATAGGTCTTCCCTATCTGCGCTGCCTTGAGACTTCGTTTCCTCTTTTGTTGTTCTCGAGACTTTCGAAGAAAACCTAGTGGCTATGACTCACACGCCCTACGGCTCAGGATGAATTGGATGCACGTGTACTCCGCTTCTGTACAAAGTTCGTAGGACGCAACGTGCACCAAAAATATTATCAGGCAAACGCGAAAAGTTTTACTCTTGTAAGTCGGAGAATGAAACCGTGAAACTTTCTTCATTCTTATTGCAGACATCTACGTATATATATATATATGTAACTTCTCAGTAAACTAGGGGAAAATTTAAAAGATCGGTTAAGAAAGTAAATTAGTTTGAAATAGTAACAAGTCGAACGTAACGTCAATCAAACGAAAATTACGCATCCTTACAGGAGAGAAATGGTGACAAATTTTTTCAAATTAAGATATCAAAGTGAACTTTTAAAATATAACGAGAATATATTAAAGGTTGTAGAGCGTATATTCGTGTACACGATAGAAGAGATTGCATCATGTCAAGATGCCTCTTGTTATCTTTTAAGCAGGAAATAGCTACTATAAATCATAAGCCAAAGTTTTTACGTATATGGGAGACTACGCAGATTTTCCTTTGAAAGCCTTCTTTCCCATGGTGAGTGGGACGCAAAAGGAGAAAGACGTGGCTAACTATAACAGGACCTTTATTGCTGATACGCGTCTCGCGCATCCCCCTGGGATGCATTTACTATTATATCGCGACAAGTTTATACCCGGATTTTCGCAGCACTTTGGTGAACAGCGTCGA
The DNA here is from genome assembly GCA_030523005.1 of Tryphoninae sp. B BG-2022a. Classification (NCBI taxonomy): domain Eukaryota; kingdom Metazoa; phylum Arthropoda; class Insecta; order Hymenoptera; family Ichneumonidae; species Tryphoninae sp. B BG-2022a. The sequence continues at coordinate 7,717 of JAPYZU010008762.1, read as the reverse complement.
GGTAAAAGTTTCGACGCAAAATCGCACCCACACGGTATAAGGAGAAAGATGTGTATAACACGAGAGGCAAAAGTTTACGTCCCACTTCCGGTTGGGTGAGATGAAGGCCAATTATTTCTAAAAGCACGTAAGGAAAATTTCCGTATTTTTCCGGGATATTTACCGGTGACTTTGGCGAGATAAACAACACGTACCATTTCTTTTTTATATCGCGACAATCAAATTTTGAATTACGAAAAAAAAGTAAAACTTTATAATTAAATAAAAGTCTTTTTCGAATCTTACAGCAGTTTTTCCAGCCATGAGATTGTAAGACGAGAGTAGACGAGCGTTACGCTGTAGGAATGCATTGAGATCGACCGGGATAATGTCGCTCGTGGAGATTTGCGATAAGTTGCCCACACCACCGCCCGGCGCTATGAACCAACGTGACGAAAAGTCCCAACCACTCTCAGCACCGGCCTTGAGGTCCTCGTAAAGTTGCTTCCGTTTCGTCTCATTCGCAAACTTTACAGCGAGGTCGTAATCCTCCCTAAGTGAATGGGAATTAACGATGATGGATCATACACACACGTGCATTATTCTCGTAAAGTTGAAATAGTTCGTAGCTACTTTCGTTACCGAATTCAATTACCATCGAGGGGTGAAAAAAATTTCATTAAATGAAGATTTATTACATCTGTTATTTAACTCGGTTTCGCTCGGGACTTGAAAGAAAACAATAAATAAAACTCACTTGTAACTTTCCGGACGAGGTCCATCGCTGCTGACTACGTATCGTGCCATTTTATAACAAGTCCCATTCTTTTCAACCTTCACGCTCTTTTCCCGTTGAAAGTAAGCAAATTCCTTCTCGAGGGTTGCCAGATTGTCCAGGACGAAATCGAAATCTCCCGTGTACTCGAGATAAAGATCGACCTATGTAACAAACGCAAAGTATTTATTTTTTTTAACACTCGACCCAATTTTACGAGTTACAAAAAAAAAGAAGATTTTTCCTCAAGTTTTAACAATTGACTAGCGAGATTGTTTTAGGTATAGGAGTTTCAAGGATCTTGCTCGCAATACAAATTGACCTTCGACCATATGTACATATATCTATATATACATTTATCCGCAATCCGCAGCTGGTCGGCAAACACAACGTGCGGTACTAACGAAGTTTCCTCGCTTTTCGCTGCCATTCCGGTCTCGAGCTGCATCAGCATACCGGCGTCCCTCTTGTTGCCTCAAAGGCATGTAGCTCGCGGCTCAGGCTGGGGAGATGTTATGTTCCATCGGATGCTGAGCGACACTCGAAAAGGCAATATTCTGCTCGCGTCGTATTAAACAGGTGTACATATTCCTACATTGCCGCAAAATTTAAGCGGAACGCCGATGCGAAAGGGGGAGCGGGGGGGGGCGCGTGGAAAGAGTGGAGAATAGCAGAGTTCGAGCTTTTCGCGGCCTTCCACGTGCCTACCGCAAGCAAAACGACGAAGTTTATAAGCGTGTGGATTCTGACTAAAGAGGATTACCAAAGTTCAGAATGTTGGAGACTGCGACAAGGTTGCCCAGAGAAAAAAACGAGTAGGGGGAGGAGAGTGTTTCCAACTTCGCGTCCTCTCGTCGCTCTCGTGCATAGTTATATATCTTCTGCACTCGAAACCCACCAATATCCATGACTTCAAAGAAACAAGCTAGTACATTTTTGTTATTTCTGTTGTATCTTGCATCTCGATACAAACAAAAACCACGACAAATCGTGAGCTCTATTTTTCTTTCGTAGGGCGCAATCGGATGAAAAAAAAAGAAAGAAATCGCACGAGGGTAGTTTCGGTTTGATGAAATTTCGCGACTGTCTGACTGGATATTAAATTTTCCTGTCTGGGTTGAAAATATAATATTGGTAGCACGTAGGAGAATTTTGTATGCCTTACGGCACAGCACACTTTTTTTTATCTTCTTTTTTCTTCTAATTCTGACGTGCGATATTGAAATATGCGAATTTTATCTCCTCCGCTCGGTATCGATGAGATATAAGGACGAATTAGATTATTTGAAAGCGTGATATAAGATCCACGCGGATTTCTTCGTATCGAATCTGATCTCAAGCCCGTTAAAACTCGAGCTTCCGGGTACCTTTCGTTATATCCATAGGCATATATAAACAAGTATCTTGACACCGTTGGGGGTGGGTGGGGGGGGGGGGGGGGGGGGGGGGGGGGGGGGGGGGGGGGGGGGGGGGGGGGGGGGGGGGGGGGGGGGGGGGGGGGGGGGGGGGGGGGATAGGCCGAGGAAAAATGAGATGGAAAGCGTTCCGGGGTTTATCGCTCGTCATGCTGTATGGTTAGGGAGCAAGGAAAGAGCAAAGATAGCGTGACGCGGGCTGAATACGGGAATGAAAAGGAAAAAAAAAAGAAAGAAGAATCTCATATATGCAAACTTTACGAACCTCCGCGATTTTCGCCCGTCCCGAAAGGAAAAAAAAACTTATTCATCCCGCTGTCGGGATTCGACTTTTTCTCTCTTTTTACCCCCACCACTCCAGCCCTTATCGAACGACCTTATATTTATAGTCTTCGATTCGTACCCTCTCTCTCCTGCTACCCCAAACGTCTCGGGGCAACGAGGACGGATCGAAAGATTCGCGCGAAAAAAAAGTATCTTCTCCGAAATTCGTAGGGTCGTTACTTTTTTAAAAAGTAAACAAGAATAATTTACCTCGGTATTATTTTTATAAAACGTTCTATCAAATTTAGTCACACGCCGGAGAGAAAAAGGAACATTACCAACCCTCGTATGTAAATGAAAAAAAAGGAGACGTTAACAATGCCTCGCTGATTAAAATTTTTACTTCATCCCCTCCGGTCTCTAACTTGTCGTTATATGTGTTCTTTTTCCTTTTCTTTCTTGCCTCGGTCTGTAAATAAGGCCACTGGAGATTGTAAAAAATACGATATTAATATTTCCTCGACGAGGGTGAAAATGTAAGAAGAGTGTCGGCGGTTGGATTCAGGGGTGCGTATGTTTCGTGAAAGGGAAGAAGAACCGTCGTGTGTCTCGACGAGAATGTCGTGCTGTGCTTGGTTCGGTGCTCTTTTCCACCCCTCGGGCATTTTTATATACGAGCGCACGTATATAACGTTCCCCCGTTAACAACCGTGCCGTCAATGTGTGTGCAACAATGCGAGCGCGAGCGAAAAGCTCGAGAATGCAAAAAAGAGCGTGAGTTCGGGCGCGAAAAGAGCTCTTCGTCTATATATATATATATACATACACCTATAAAGAAGCTTCGGGCGCGAGAGCGGGAGGAAATATGCGAGTCTTGCGGCTCTCTGTCGGCTCGCTATGGAGAAAACATTAGGTATAGAGAGGGAGGAGAGGCCTTCGCAAAATGGCTTTCATGTGCCTCGCGCACACGTCTGCACCCTCGAACTATCCTCTTCCTCCCTCTCAGGTATATACGGCTTCTTGGTTCTCACCCTTGGGAGAACTCGGGCCCGTACTTATGCCAAGAGGCTCGTAAAATACCGTATATACGAGAAAGGAAGCTGCAGTCATTGGCAGTGCTACGATAATTGGCAGTTTGTCAAATCGAATGATAACAAGACAAATTTACAAACTCGTTATTAATTTTCCTTCATACATTCTTGCAACTTTTTTCTAATACATTTTTCTTCCCGTCCGTTGTGTCGCATTCCTATTCATCACACGCGTTCACCCGTCTGACACAGTATTTACATAATTTATGGATAAGTAACAGTTGAACCAAGATCGTCGTCTATGTGAAATATGAATCAAGTGTTGGTAAACACGTAAACAACAGCTTGGAGTAAAAAAGTGGCTTATTCGTACATGGAGACTGTCGTAGCGTTGACGTATATCATTTGGCTTAAAACAGAAAACCGAGGCGAACGAAATCCCTCGAGGGTGAGCGTAAAAAAAATAATGTTTCATTTCGTACACGGCATAGGGGTAAGAAAACAAAAAAATGAAAATAAGGGCACTGGTGGTTGCTCTCACGGTCCTTGGGAATATTAAGTTATATACGTAATGCTGCGTGCACGTAAAAATATATTATCGCGGGGCACAGTTTTACCGAGCCTTGCGACTACACTATACATATTTTATCATCCAGTTTATTTTTATGTGTGTAATTACGAGGATATATAAATGTATGCGTACTTTTTTCTAAGGATATAGTCGAGGTACTTACCATAGGAGTGAGAAGAGGTGGATGACTTCTCATGAGATAATAAACTCTTCCACCATTGGGAATGAAACCGTAACGATTGACCATGGAGAATAAATTCTCGATCATCCCTCTGCTCGTGTTCGTCATTCCCGTAATTAGAAGACCCTCGATCACCCAGTAACTGTCCCAGTAATAAAACTCTGCGATCGTAGAGAAAAAGGGATGGTTTTCAAATTTTTGTTTTCTTTTTTTGCTTTTCGTCCGAGGAATTAAAATTTAATTCGTTCGGGAAGAAGAAATTCGATTAGAAGTTTTGTCCAACCTTGAAATCTGCCACCTGGCACAATGAAGCCGTTATCAACGGTAATGAGACTGTGTCTGTCGGGATTGGCGAAAACGTCGGGTGAAATTTTTTTGGCCAACATTTTCCAGATCTCGTTGAGTTCCTTGATCCATTCGCGAAAATCAGCGTCCTTGACGACCTGGAGAAACAATGGATTTTCTTGCCAATCGGGCAATGTCCAAGAGATCAATTCGTTCTGACGATCGAAGTTCTCGTTTACGTAACGTTTAATTTCATCCTTGCTAGGGTTGCCGCCGGTTTGCGACATGAGTTGGTTGAAACTGCGAATAGAATGTAATATGATATTAATTGCTTTTCGTCGAATCGCTCGCCGGAAAAATGATCGCTCGAAATTTTGGAGCTTCAAAAATATTTCAATATTCTCGTGAATATGTTCCATTGGAATAATAACAACGCCACGAAGCACTTTTTTCGTACAATTTTATTTGCTTTCAATGAATAATTCTGTCTGGAACAGGGTGACCCAATTTGAAGAATTTCTGAACGGATTCGATCACACCCTGTACGATCCCCCCCCCCACGTTCCGCCACTTTGCCCGCCCACATGGAATTTAATTTCGCGACTACGCGAACAGAGAGCCGGTACTAGGTACGTTTCCACCTTTTTTTTTGCAACGTCGAAAAGCCCCTCGGAAAATTGAACGAGGTGGAGTAGATATTTAAAAAAGAAAAAAGAGGTAGATTGAAAAATTAACTCACTTAGCGAGCGTAACAGCTGGATCGTTGAGTTGATAGTGATCGACGAAATCTTTGCTGTCATTGAAGATCCTTGCCAGTTGAACAGTTTTTAGTAATTCGCCATTACAGTAGATCGGGCTGTAATTTAATAACCACAAGATTTTTCAACCAAAAGAAAGAACTTTTATCGCGAATCCACATTTTATTTACATACAAGATTATATTTGTATACACGCGGGGAGATTCCGCTGATAAAATTTTAAAGGGTCGAGGCCTCGAAAGCGGATTGCCTCTAGAATCATAATTGCATTTTATTCCTCTCCGTTATCATTTTTTCCGTTATCGTCGCGGCGATATTACGAGGACGAACGAAGCGTGTTAGCGCGCACGTTGTTTCAGGTCGGCGGATACGATGAAAATATAAAACGGAAAACTCGTCGACGCGTATCCGATGACGGAATAGCGGGATATCGCGAGATTGGTCATTGTGGGTCGTTCGATGGCGCAATTACGCGTGCGGAAAGTAATTACCAATTCCGCCTGTTTCTTTATCGCGCCAACGGGACTTTTTCCGTACTCGCGGAATTAAAAAGAAAACAATAGTGCCGAAACGAGGACGAAACATAATATTCACCACCGGCTCGTTTCAATTAACGATCCGTTAAATACACGAACCGGTGGACGTTGAAAAACTACGCTAGCAACAAAATTATATTTCAAAATTAAAACTCTTTGTACACACTGCTCTTGCGAGGCGGGGGGGGGGGGAAGAGTTCAATCTACTTTTTTCATGGTCAATAAACTTCAACGTTTCATTCCTTATATGTTTATAATATAAAATAGCTATAGCGATATAATAACAGAAATAGCAATCCATCGGAATAATAGACCGGGATATATAGGAAATTTTATCAATAAACCGATGGGACTATAAAAAAAGTTGATCTTTTCAAGTGGAAGAGAGTCAGGGAGAGTAGTGGGTCGATGACTTTTATACGTATACATAGAAAACGCGTATATATACGATCGTCTGGACATACGCAAGCCTCGAATGGAAGGAAAGCGTTATTTTTAGATCGATAGATGATTTGATGGCTATTAAAAAAAAATCGATATCGATCGATAAAAATCTTGAGAAAAGTAACGTGGAGTAATGGGTCCCGGCGAAATAAAAAGAGGAATCTCGTCCTGCTTTATTTCTTCTTCGTGTCGAAACGGCTGAACAACCCCGGCGGTTCCCCTGAGATTGAGCAGAATCCGTAAAAGTGATCGGGAATCGAGAAAAAGAAGTATGAAACAAAAAAGGAACAAACGGGGGAAAAGAGGCGGTTCGGTCGAAATCGGGCAAAGCTACAGAACGTAGCGTGTGTATAACAGCTCACTCGGGACATTCAAAGTCTCGAGGTAGCAATAATAGTTGCTTGTACGATGGAGAAACAACCTCCCGGCAGGCATGCGTGTATAGGAAAATCATTAAGCTCCCTTTTTGATTTGTTCTCGTGGTAGCTGCGACTTGACTCGCCGAGGAAATAAATTAGCGTGGGGAAACGTATAGCACACCTATATATATATATATGTACAATGGCGTTCAAGCTCGTGATTCTTTTTCTCCGCAACCCCGACTAAACCTCGGATTCGCACTCGTTTGTCCACCGCGCGTAAGGTAAAAATAAATGCGGTAGAATTTTATCCGACGATTATAAAATTGTAGATAATACTGAGACAAAAGTATCTCCAATCAAAAACGCATTATACGAATTAACGTTTTCATTTCTTTCGATAAAAAAAATCGCAAAACGTTTTACGTTTATTCGTTCAGGTCGGTTTTATCTTGGAAAATAATTCCGATTAGAGAGAGCGACGTTTACCTTTTCATCGTTCCATAAAAAAAAAAGAAAGCGTTTACGGGGAAATGACCGTTACGCAGTTGACGACGTCGACTCGAGGATTTTCAGATCGAGCGTCTCTCGGGCCATCGGGCTGACGAAATCGTCTCGTAAAGCACAAAGTCTGGCTTTGTCACGACTATGCACGGGTTTGAGTATATACCCGTATATAGGACAATAATAACAGTTCGAGTGGTCGCATCTCGGGCTTCCACGTTCCAAACATTTCCCGGCTCAATCTACCGTGAATCGTTTCCGTTGCCTCTAGTTTGTCGCTGAAGTCTCGACGCGAAGCTTTTGAACCTTTCACAGAAACGGTCGCCGACAGGGGGACGGTCACAACGGGTAGCGAGGGACTTTTCGTCGTCATCGATGTCCGCGTTTCCGGAAGTCCTCTTCAACAACGAGAAAGAGTACCATCCCTCTTTCGGCCGGTTTTATGAGTTTCTTTTGTTTTTCTAAATTGATCCCGTTTCGCAAATTTGAGTCGATTAATTCCTGGCGAGGGTCCGAATTTTGTTTTGTCCGAAAAAAACTTTCTATGTTCCTTACGAAATCGAAAATTCCTCACTGATGAAGATTATGACTTTATTTTGTCTAATATCTCAAAAA
>JAPYZU010008734.1:0-10184 GCA_030523005.1 Tryphoninae sp. B BG-2022a | reverse complement strand
GTCGACGATTTTTAGTAAAATTTTGAGTTCGTGACACATTAAAGTATTTTTTCTCATCAGAAAGCTCTGCTGGGATACGAAATTTGTCATTGATGACGAATTGTAACTGAAAGTTTGACAATTTCGCTTAAAAAATAGAAAATTTTTGTCATTTTGCTGAAAGCTTTGTGTGTTGGGCAAGGGACCGTGAGAGACGGAAAGGTAAAGGGAAATATACACACACATATGTATATGTATATATATATATATATATATATATATATATTACAACATGGAGGAAGATAAATTTGGCTTGGCGCCAATGTGCTAACGATGATAGACATACACTCATCCTCGCCAGTATTCGAACTCAACTAATGTCACTATCGGGTCGTTGAGCTTCGAAACTTCCCACTAACTATGGGTACCTCGCTTCTATATAGAAGTGAAATATGTATAACTGTTGGTAGAGTAATGCCAATGGCTTCCTCGTTACGCGCGCGCCTTTGGTACATGCCGACACGACGAATTTTCCGACATTCGATTATACTTCGTTCTCAACTAGGCGCGCGGTGTTGGTGTACGCGTATCCGTAGTTCACGCTCGTGAATTATGGCAGCTTGCCATTTTGTTGGGCTTCAATTATTCGATGTATGCCACGCGGAGAGAGTAGGCTACGCGTATGCCTTGGATATTAGAAGGTACATCTGGCTCTCACTAGAGGGAGAGATTGATGGATCTCTTAATCGGGAAAATATAATTGTGATAACTACCAGCCTTAATTATATACATATATATTTACATACAATCTTAACGATGCATCATTTATTATATCTTTTATCAAGCGTGTAATTCTAATCGCCGATTGTAATGCTTTATCGTTCTTACAAGAGTGTCAAGATTGCTTTTTTTCTTTCCTACTCGATGATTAATATCGCAGCGGCGGGTTGATGACGACGCGAAGTTTACCTTGGTCGACTTTGCAATCAGTGTTAGTTCTTACTGGTGAGAAATTCACGTGATTTACCATGTTTAGTTTGAAATTTGGCGCTGGCGGTTCCACCGGATGAATAGTTATGAGAATTTTCAATTCTTTTTTTTCCAATAAGATTAAAAAAAAATGAGGTCTGGTCATATACTCGCGAAGATACAGTCGCGAAGATTTCGTCAAATAAACGTACATTTTCTTGGAAGTCTCAGGTTGAGATTATATCCGTCGTTTGACTCGGAACAAGGAGTCGTTTGTAAACTTATACGGTTGACTCCCGTGTCCACTCCGTAGCCGCAAAATCCAGATGGTCGGAGATCCCGTGGCTTCTTTCGTTCTCATCCGTCTTACGGATATTTCGCGCACGCTTTCCTCTTTAACGACAAACGTGCGACCAGATGCATCCAGTTTCCTCGGTTACGTAATATACCAGAGTATATATATCTATATATATATTTTGAGTATATCACGCACCATTTCCCATGTTGGCTGTTGCTCACTCTTGCCCTGTTTTCTTAATTTCTTTTTCCTTTTATCAACGATCTCTCACTCGAGAGCCTTGAGTATGAAGTCAAACGACCGACTTCTTATCGAGATGCTTATCGGGTACACGGTAAAATGAAAATAATCAACGGAATTGTGAAAATTTGGCATTTAAAAAAATTGTCGAATTTTTGTTAATTTTTATTTATGTTTTTATTTTACTTATTTTGTTTAGTTTGGGTCGAGATTTCTTCTGGCTCTTACAACTTCGAAGTATTCGACGGGATTCGTCATCCCCGTTGCGAATTGGATTATAAAAAAAAACAAGGTGGAACAAATGTTCTCGATTAAAGATGACAGATTAATCGAGATTTGTCAAGCTTCGTCGATTTTTCTTCTCCGTAGAATATTTCTCTCGCGTCGGACTAAGCTCGTGACACGTACGCCGGTAGAGTAATTACCGCGATTTAGAATCCTCCGACACGATGACCAAAGCGGAGTTTAGTTCGGTCGGTTCGAACGATTTATTTGTCCAGTCTGAATCGATGTTTGTCCTTGGAGGATGAAAAAATGGTTTCATTCTATATTCGCATAAATTTAGATCCTACGGTGTTTGTTTTTATCGATCGTTCGATAAAAAATCTATTAAACACGCGTACCAGAGTTGCGGGAGATGCGACTTATACAATCGTTGGATCGTTATCAAAACAATATTTTTTTTATGGAATTAACTTAAAAATAATAACAAGCCGATTTGTTTTTTTGACCTTGCCGTCAATATTTAAGTTTTTTTTCCGTTATTCGAAATTACTTGCAATTGAATTATTTCAGTGAATATTATTGTAATGGTTGGTGGGATCAACAATAGATTTCATTGAAATATTCGCTGGCCTCTCTCCTGCATTAAATCCTGTTTTAGCCGCTCTCACACGTTTCGTTACCCCGAACCGTGATACGAATGATAATAAACAAAAATTTATTTATTCTTTGTGGCAAAAGCTAACTTCCTGTCGTTCCTAGAGTAGGTATTGGGGATGTTGTTGCTAGAATGGAAAAAAAAACGAAGAGACGTATGCATCAACTTTGAATCTCCACGATAATAAACATAGTGAGCGATATTAGATTACTGGTCGCGGTTATATACACACGATTAGTGAAAATTCTTCGTATCGCCTGCGCTACTAGCGGGTTTGGGTTAGTCCGTCGTCGTCTCGACATCGCGCGACTCTCGATCGTTAACCTATTAATGCCGTACCCGGTTCTCTCCCGCGAACTCGGTTGACCACCGCGTCCGCTTGGCAGTCTCGTTAACGCGAACTGGCAGTAACAGCGATCGACGCAAGTCCGACTACGATTCCGCCATTCAAACGGAATTATTCCTGAATTTATCGTACTTCCGGTCGTTATAGCATCGTACCAAAAGAAATACACGTAATTTCGTTCACGGTTGAATAAACTGTGACACACGAATTTCGCGATACCTAATACAATTTTGTCCACTGTTTACAGTTTTTGGGAAAAGTTGTTTGGTTCGGTTTCGATAAATTTCTTCGTATGAATTACGGGAAAAAGAATTTTGAAAATTTTACATTTTTTCTGATTTGTTTTTAATTGTTTCCGGAGAGGTTTTATGAATTTCATGAAAAAATGAAAGCTTTTTTTTTCAAGCGTTCTGTGGGTCCTGGAAATTCCGTTTTTCAAAATGACGCCATAAAAATTGAGGTATCCGGACGACCCTTGCCTGGTTGCTAAGTGCTCCACAGGCTGTTTAAAAAGTTATTCGTGAAATTTGCTGGCGGATGAACGAAAACAAAGATACAGCACCGAGAAAAATCCATTTTTCGAGGATTTGCAAAACCCATTGGAATTGGTCATATTCCATTCCGGTTAATTTTAATCCTTTCTCGAGCTCTAACGGCTCATGTCGATCACAAATTTCCCGTACAACAAGAAAATTGTAGTTTCGTCTTGGAATTTTCAGATTTTGCCGACCTTAAGAGGGTAAATCGTTATTTCGAGGTTTTTTCCGTTTGTCTCCTAGATTTTTTGAGATATCGGCTAAAATAACTGCATAATCTTAATCAGCGGCAATGTCAACATGTGTCAACGTGCTGATGTCAACATTCTTGATTTTACTTTTCCCACTTTGGGGGCCCGAAGGGGTCAACAATTTTTTTTCGTCCAAAAAGACTTTATTGGGTGGTTGCGGAATCTCAAATTTCCCGCGCCATACGAATATCATCAAATAAAAAGTACGTATTTGCAACAAAACAAAATTCGGTCCAAAAAACTGACAGTTTTTCGGGTCGTATTTTGTTTTGCTGCAAATGCGTACTAATAACAAGTTTTGCTGCAAATGCGTACTTTTTATTAGTACGCATTTGCAGCAAAACAAAATTTGACCGGAAAAACCGTCAGTTTTTCGGACCGATACTATTTTCCTCCTACTGAAAAAGTTGCCCGTAATGTCAATATAACCCCGTGTTACGGTATTCATTTTTTTAAACGTCAGGTCGGCCTTTTGCTTCGTTATTTTGATATTATCGTTATTATCGAAAAATAATTTGCAGCCGATAGTCGTAACGATTTTGTGTACTTTCGCGATTTGCCCCGCGGGAACAATCCCATGTCGCTACTGCATGTACCCGCGTATATACATGCTCTAATGGCGAAACAAGACCATGTACCACACGAGCCAGATTGTGCCGGAGCAATTACGATAATCTCAATAATGCCGCCGATACAGAGACTATCCGGCTGTGTCTGACCGTAGTAGTAGGAGGAGAAGGGCGAAACGGCATATCGGAGAGAACTTGATTAATACATCTAGCGATGTAGTAGACCGTGAGGGATCGGCAGATCTAATTGATTTACATGCACGGTTCCATGTATCGACGAAGAAGTGAGAGAGAGAGAGAGAGAGAGAGAGAGAGAGCCAGAGAGAGGTGAACTCTCACAAGAGCAGTTTCTCAGTGTCGGTGTGTGATCTCTATCCTGATCCCTTTACCGCTCGATTTCATGATTCTCTTTATGGACGTGACGTATCCAGGTTAAACGGCCTATGGACCTTTGGTATAATCGAGAATCAGCTCGAGTCATCAACGCGGGTCGCACTCTCTCGCGGCATTACAGAAATTTCTGTGCAAACATATTAATTCACGACGATTAAATAGTCCGACACGCGTCAAGAATTCGTCATCGCATTGCACATTACTTGTACGCGCCGTACGAACAATTTGCAAATTATTTTCATTATTACCGGTTGAATGGAGAAAAATGTAAAATAATTTTCACGACGAAAATTCTTTCGTTATTAATCTTTTCTCGGTTGTTAAAATGAACGAACGAACGTCAGGGACGATGATGGAATTTTTCATACATATGCATGTACATATATTATTGTGCTTTGCATTCAACGTTGTCATAAGAATACAATTTATTATCGCCAAGCCTCGTACGTCGATCGCGGTAAAATATCGAAACATCGCATGCGGAAAATATTACGCTCTTGGAGTTGTTTTGTCGTGTTGGTATATAGCGCCGACGTCAAAAGCTATTTCTACGAGTTACCTCGGTCAAGTAGAATCTCGTGTCAGCATAGCAATGACACGAGGATTCGTTTTCACTCGCTTGGTCTATGACGCGACGAATATTTTCCGACTCGATTAAATTTCTTCCAAAAAATCATCTGCATTCGACAAAATTTAATACGGACTGTAACTATTAAATGAAAAAAAGAAACGGAAATTTTGAAAATAATCTTCAAAAATTTGTTTTTGGAAAAAATGAAAGCAAAACAAAACGACTTTCATTCGTTGCAAACTGTAACCTATCGAACAGTTTACGTCTGGCGATTGCAATTGTAATAAAAAATAAAGAAAATGGCGATTAAAAAAAAATCTAATTAAACTTTTACTTCGTGAAACTTTTAAATTGTTTATGTCAAAATGTTCGCTATCGAAACTGTAACCTATCGAACAGTTTACGTCTGGCTTCGTGAAACTTTTAAATTATTTATGTCAAAATGTTCGCTATCGAAACTGTAACCTATCGAACAGTTTACGTCTGGCAATTGCAATTGTAATAAAAAATGAAGAAAATGGCGATTAAAAAAAATTTGATTAAACTTTTACTTCGTGAAACTTTTAAATTATTTATGTCAAAATGTTATTAAAAATCATTAATAACGATGTCGCTCTTTGCAGCGTATTATCATCCCGAAATTGCTATAAAATCGAGCGTCTACCTTCAACATCGCACAGTCATTCTCCCGAGCTCAACTGTCCCCGATATTTGTCGCTCTCTCCTTTAGACTCCACGTGGAGTTGCAAAGTCTGAAGATACTTTCGAGGTGAGGTGGATGTATATTTTTGCATCCGGTGTGGTATCAGACATTGGTGGGCGTCTCGTTTCGCCGAGACACGTACGGAAAGTCCACCTCGCTGTTCCAAAAGAGAGACAGAGAAAGAAGGACTCATTGCGATGAAATTGGCCTCGCGTCCGGCGGTACACGAAGGTCCATCCAAGGAGTCTCCGGGTTGTCCGGCAAATCTTACAACTCGGACTTAAGTCGGTAGACAAAAGCACGAGGAAGAAGAACCGCGTGTGAACAAAAAGTCAAATGAAAGTTGAGACGAGGAAGAATCGACGAAACGAGAAAAAAGAAAACAAGGAAAAGGAGAAGAAAAAAAGGAAAAATGCGATTCCTGTAAGGGCGAGGGTGCGCCCTTTGGCGAGGAGTAAGAACTCGCGTCCGGTTCGTGTGGGTTCATTCAAGCCGAGTGTCCGGCTCTCTCCTTCTTTTTATCTTCTTGCAGCAAGACACGCGAGCAAGAAACGAGCGACGTTAACACTTTTTTCTCTTCAATTTCCTTTTATCTCTTTTCATCTTCTTTGAGTTGCCCGAGAGACTCACCGATATAATATCCTCTGTCTACCCCGTTTTGTTCACCCGACGCGATGTAAGAGCAGAAGAGATGGAAGAATATAAAACCTTAGCTTATATATATATATAGGACTCTAGAGTCGCCAAAGTTGGGGCGATCAGCGTGGGCCGCACAAGTGTGACTAGACTTGGGCGGAGTCAGCGCACTCACAATCGGACAAGTATCATAAATTTTAATAGCTTTTTTTTACCGACGTATCATAAAGACGTATATAGACATAAAGCTCTATGCCAGGTTCAAGTTCGAGGTCCCAATTGCACCAATACCTGAAGACAAAGTTAATTCAATCGTCGAGATCCAACCTTAAGTGAATGATAGAAAATTTATTCGGAAAAAAGGAAACTCAATTTTGATCAATCAATCGTAATTATCGAACGAACAAATTCCTGAAGAACAAAAAATATTTTTAATACCAATTTATCTTTTTATTTTGTTCATTTGATTTCAGCTTTCCGCTCGTTTCGAATACAAACGTGATCCACGCGATACGAGATTTCGAAATAGAAAATATTAGACGAATCAATCAATAGGGGTCGTTGAGCTTTCTCGTCAGAGGGCTCTCGCAGCCACTGACCTTCGCTTCACGTTTTTTACGACCTGTCCGAGATAAATCCTTCGCGTTCTTCTTCGTCTTGTCGCGAGCGATAGAAAGAGAGAGAGAGAGAGAGAGAGAGAGAGAGAGAGAGAGAGAGAGAGAGAGAGAGAGAGAAAGGGATGCTGAGAGAGACGAGAAAAGATGAGAGGCTGACGATGGATCTCTGGCGAGAGCGACTCTCGGTTGACGAGACATCAACGAGAGATATACCGCCGATTTGTAATCGATCGATCGTGATCGTCCGGTAATAAGTACCGCGGCGTGATTCTATCCTTCCCGCGTCGAGACGAGCCTAAAGGCCATTACGAGTAGCGCGAAGTTTGCTTCGCGAACGCTCTCTTCGCGCTGACAATTACGAGAAACGAGAACGCTAAGAAAAAGTATTGTAAAATAATAGAAAAATTATACACTCATATCGAAATGAACGTGATTAAGCTTTCGAGTCGAGCGAATACGATTGTACGTGAATTACATGAAGATCTTCGTTTTCTCTTCGTATTTGATTCTTTTATCTTTCATTTCTTTTCCTTCCTATTGTTCTTGCACAATGCGGTAGTCCTGCACGTAGCAAGGAAAATTGCGTCACCGTTATAATTTCCTGCGTTTACCGAAACAACGAGAGCGGTCAGGCTTTCGGTCTTGACTCCCCGTGCATATTTAGGGTTTTGGTCACTCGCTGGTTGCGCCGACCCGCGAGAACCTCGTTATATAATTGCTCGTTTTTATGAGCTCGACGTGCTCGTATCCACGCTTTCGTATCGTCGTTGTAAATATTTTTCAACGTTTAAACATTCTATGAAAAAAAAAAAGAAAAAAAAAACAGAAAACACTAATTTTGTCAGTCGAGAAAATATTATAACTGGAAAGTTTCTCGTTTTTTTGTTTCGTTACGACAAACGTAGCACGTATCTTTAAACTCACGTCTGAGAGCATTTTTGTCATGCGCATACGTCCTGTCAGCCTCACGTGCACGTGTACGTGAAATCTCCGTTGCGCTTATCGTATCTCCGCCATTACTATGAACCTTGTATTATATTTATATTCGTAGAGAAAAAAAGACGTTTATTTTTATCGTTTTTTTTCTTTTCTTCTTTCTTATTTGTTTCCTGTACTCCCGACTCTCGTGAGCTCTTTGCGACGAATCTCTCGTAAAATACGTGACTACGAATACCAGGTGGGTTGATCCGAGAATTACCGAGAAACGAATTTCCATTTGATCGTAAATTATTTATTGCGAAAGTCTCGTCGATATTTACTATGTACAGATCGTTCGAATCTGTGCATTCCGTTGCATCGCCATTTGTCGGTACACAGAAACGTGGAAATCGAATCAACCATCTTCGTTTCGTGTCATCGATAACGCGAAACGCAAAAAAATCTACGTTTTTTTCTATTAAATTGCGTTTAAATAATTCGAGCGGGAATTTGATCGGATTTTAAATTGACCTGGATTAAGCGCGCCTTATTTGAAAGTGATATTCTGATAAGTAATCCAAAATTGCTTTGAGTTCATGCAGATAACTCATATATTGTACAAATTATTGAAAAAATTATTAGAAAATTGCAACATGGAGAAGCTAGTTGCATTTCAAAATCTTAAATTGTTAATTATAAAAACAACATATCGCCATTCGATTAAAACAGAAACAAAATCATCAAAAACTCAAAATTTCAATTTACTATAACTAAACTTCCAACGAAACATCAACCATCCTGATTATCCATCCGCTCTGAAAACCTTTCATTAAAAAACGATGTTTTTTCTTAATTAAAAACTAAATAAATTCCCTCGATTCATGAAAATCTATAAATTCAGAGAGAAATTCTTCGATCCAGTATTCCCGTTATATCAAGAAGAACAGTCGTTTGAAAAGTGTCGCGATTTATAAATTATTGATGATGATTCGCGTGTACCGCGGTGTTGCAGGTGTTCGTTAAGTCAAGATTTCTAACGAAACGTGTCGTTTTCTTTGCGCGGCCTCTTTCTTTTTTCGTACGTATCGACATTCAGTAGTGAAAATCGCTGTTACTACGGTAATTGAGAAAAGATGGTGCGTCGTCGCCAGCGAGTTTTGTAGGGGAGTACCAGGTAGGATGTGCCGGGAATATAATACCCCGGTACAACGATATGCCACTATTTCATTCGTACGAGGTATACCTATTATCTCTCGTAACGGTGTAACACACGTTGTGGAAGAACGTCCGTTTGTCGGACAATAGCGACACTAGCGACCGGGAATTACGGGCCATTGAGCGCTTCGTGAAACAATTTTTACGACTGTACTTAATTACGTCTAGGATGTTTGTGCCTCGAAAACCCCATAATTATATCTAACCGCACTAGGTGCGAACTTTATGACCTCGTGGACGATGCGGATATATAATGTTCGAATTGAAATTTAAAAATATAAAAAATCAACGCGAAATATCGCCTGGAGGAAATAGTGTTTAATTTATTGTAGGAAATGTGTGCTGAAATCGCACGATAGGCTTGATAGTTAATAATGTGCATAAATTTTGATCGAAACTGTGTCAGGAATTTAACGATATGTTCTGGGAATAGATTTTTGTCTCGTTATTTCTATGAAATCATCGATTTCATTAGTGGGGAGAAATATTTGTGTATTCGTTGTTGCCAATTGGCTAGACGCAAATAATGAAATAAAAAGGGTATTGAGTCATTTACAATGGAATATAAGACAATATAGAAGTGTATTGTTTGATTTTTTCAGGTCGAGTCGGTCGACCTCGCATTGAAGGTTCTCGATGGCTCGCAGGTGCGTGGCAAAACTCTCGCGATACAGAGAGCCAAGTTTCAGATGAAGGGACAGTACGATCCTGGATTGAAACCAAAACGTAAGAAAAATTACAAGGAGCGACAGAAAAAGATTCAAGAAAAGTGAGTAAAATTTGTATAATTTTCTCGAGTCGAGAAATTTCATTTTTGTCAAAAAAATTAATGCAAATTTTCAAAGACGTTTCGATTTAATCCTCTATGGGCCCGTGTAACTTTCAGGTCACATTTCAAAAGGTATTGATATTTTACCACATAATTCTGATTTTTTTTTATGAGAAAAAAGCCAGAATAGATAACTTAAGGTAGTTCTATCGCGAAGGGGCGTATTTTGTGAGGGCAAGCGAGGGGCCTCAAACAAAAAGTGGAAAGACATTATTATTCTTTCCATAACATATA
>JAPYZU010008731.1:0-10843 GCA_030523005.1 Tryphoninae sp. B BG-2022a | reverse complement strand
CATTATTAAGTATAAAATATCCTTCCAGGGGAAAAAAATATAATCATAACACCGTATATTTCAAGCATAAATCAAAAAGTTGTAAAGCTAAAAATGTTCATTACCTGCGTAAAAATGTCGTCCAACACATAACTTACTTGCACAACGCGCAAATCGCAACTGACTAATTGCGTGTCATGCGGTGTAGGTATAGTGTATGTAGTTTTAGAGAAATTTGCTTGTTAATACTTACCTCTGTTAATTGTAGCCCCGGTCTCCCCTACCCTCCAAATTTTAAGGCGATCGGTTGCTCAGTGTTGAACAATTTACGGATCCCGTTTTCGAAGCGCCTCTTAAGAGGCAGTGTTACTGGCGACAAGCCACTTGCGCTTCGAAAACGGGATCCGTAAATTGTCCGACACTGACCAACCGTTCGCCGTAAAATTTGGATGGTACACAGAGAATTATGGCAAAATTTTGGAAAAATAAGACTGTCATGCACTTTTTGCCATAATTCTCTATGTACCCTCCAAATTTTAAGGCGATCGGTTGCTCAGTGTCGGACAATTTACGGATTCCGTTTTCGAAGTGCAAGTGGCTCATCGCCAGTAACACTGCCTCTTAACCCTAGGAAGCCGAATATTTTTTGGAGATACATAAAGCGTATGCACAAATGTGTACGCTTTGCAGACGTAGATTTAATAACCCTTCCGGGATTAAAAAGATTCCTCTCGCAACAAGGTTACGTTGATTTTTTCATTAACCGTCGTACTAATTCGAACGTACGGAATTATTTTACGACCCAAGCTCCGCGAAGCAATTATTTTCATGTCACGTGCAAGTGGTGGACTTATACTCGAGTATCGTCACGACTATTCGGTCGGGTTATTCGTTATACCGTCGCTTTCGCAACAAGTATTACAAGCACACACTTCGAGTAGTCGACACTCTCGAGACGCCTTGGAGATTTATATGCAATTCAAATGTATTGTACATTAGATTATGAGCCATCGAGCTAGATAACAATAGTCTCAACGCATACACTGCTTCGTTGAATTGTAAATTCGTCATTATCAAACCTTCGGCTATACGGCATGAGGCGAGACGGAGAAGAAGTGGGGTATGAGTACCAGAATTCTCCGGGTATAATGGGGTTGAGATGGGTACAAGAGAAGAGAACATCCAGCGCGAGAGACGACTAACTTGGGAGAGCAGAATTAGGAGGGTTCCTGAATACATATACATACATATATATACCCATACATACATACATATATATATATATATATATATATATATATATATATATATAGATATAGATATAGGTATAGATAGATATATATAAATGGATGCCATGGAGTTTCGGTATCCAATGTCCTTCACTATCAATATCGAGGTTCGTGGCACGACCGTAGCTTCGCGTTTTCTCATCTTGGCTGACTGGAGCCGTCTCACGTTCTTCCCTTTCACGTCCAGCGGTAATTTAGTTAAACCTCTTTTTCTCTCATTCTCATTCTCATTCTCTCTTTCGGTCTTCTCTTCTTGAATAAAATCAATAATTCCTGTCACATTATGTCATGACTCTTTCGTACTTTACATCATTGACATTTCTATTATTAAGCAACGATAGATATAATTGTATTTCGTAATACACGTAAAACCCATTGCTTTTTAAAATATCGTTAAACTCCTCATACACGAGAATACCGATATTTTTTTCCCCGAAAAAAATATAAAGCTTCTTTCATATTAGATAGAAACGTGTAGATTAAAATTTACGCAATGTTTTCTTTGAAATTAACTTTGTTCATGAAATTCTCGTGCAAAGAAAGCTTTGCGAACGAGTTAGAATAATGACGAAAGAGTAAGTAGTTCCTTTCTCCACATTACTTTTCTCACTGTTAAACGTTTATTGCCTCGGTTCATTCGTATATATTGTCCACGATGGTATATTCTCTTTATAGAACGCATTAAAACCTACATAATTTAAAAATGAGAATTTAATTAGATCTCAAGTGTCTCCGTCGACTCTTTGATCGCTAATTGAGGATTTAATGTCGTTCCAGAGGAGAATGGGGGTGTTCGACCCACTTTTTTCTTCCATTATCAACGCGCATACGAAGTTCGATATAATACTTCGTACTGGGATGGAAATGCGACGTGGTGTGCCAGGGTGGTCTGGCAGGGAGGGGACCTAGGTGGGGGAAGCACCAACCACCGAAGAGGGGTGAGAGAGGGGAAGGTATTTCGTGGTCAAGATACACTCTACACTTTGCGTCGCTAATGATATTTCACGAGTACGCGCGCGCGAACTGGTACGATAATTGGCTCTCGACCCGGTGGTGCACGCCGCAAACCAATCAGCCCAGAGTCAGCTGTCGACTGCCAGCGGAAACGAGAGCGATAGAAAAAAGGACGGAACATTGAGGGATTTGCACATTGCAGTCGAGCAAAGCCTGGGTAACATCTCTTCCTATATCGATGCTTTAGCAATTAACGGATGTTTTAATTCTGTTGCAGCTGATGGGGTTATTGCCGTGTCGCACGTGCAAACACACACACACGCACACACAGTCTTCCAGTTACTGGTAGCTTTTCCGGATGCGATCGACAAAAATCGTCGGATAACTTGATGCCGAGCGGCGGGTTATAACCACGCGATAGCGTGCATCGTGCAATGATACTCGATATTGTACCTACTATTTTTATACGTTGAGTAGTTTCGGATATTTTGTCACACCATAAGCCTTTTTGGAAATGAAACTCGAAGTATATGACATCAATCAGTTTTTACTGGTTACGTCAGTCGTTGAATTTATCAGTAATATTAGAAGCTTACAGCAATACAACTCCAAAGAATAACTGAAAATAGAAGTTTTGGTAAAATTGAGTTATGGTTGAAGTCTAAACATAGTTGGGTATTATGACCCAGGGATCGTAAATGCCTTGAGCCGATTGCCCCCTAGAGCAAACAATAACAAACGATAAATCGCACGTTATTTTGCGGAGTAAAATTCACTGAAAAAATGTATCATGGATAACAAATATTTTCCAACAATTGTGACGATTTACGAAGATACCTGTGATCTGGATAGCACGATTTAATAACTGGAAGACAAAAAATAGCTGTTTTTGTCGTCCAGTTTTTAGATCGAGAATTATGGCGCTAGCGTCAAAAATTGTAAAATAAGACAATATGAAATCCATACATAATTAATATAACGTTATGCAGTTTTCGTGAAAATTGGCACACTTTTATTTTGTCGTCTTTGTTGTTACGACAAAGATTTTTGCGCTCGCTATCGATTCGAAATTTACACTTGATCTCCTATTCTCGTTTTCGCGCTACGTCAATTTTCTTATAAGTTCGTAACATTATTTTTTAAAGGGAGTTTTTTTCTCCCGCTTGATATATCCGAACGGATAGATACAAAAATATCACGGTGATAAATGATCCTATAAAAAAGAAAAAAAAAATTATAAGTCGGTGATGGAGCGTACCTGGACACTTCGTAGTTTCGATGCATAAATTGAGCATCTATCGATTCGTGGTTGAGACACTGTGGGGAGTGAGAGATGGGCAAGGTGGAATGTCGATGAGAGATCTAGACGTGCACATTCCCACAGAAATGCACACATACATGCACATCCTCACAGGCACACACATATATTCTATATACATATATACAATGCACGTTGAACGGAAATTCTAGTCGTTGTCGCGCTGACGTCAGGGTTGAGTTAGAGGATTAATTGGAGAGGGTCGCGTATCGGTGATTCGCTTTCAAGGGACGAAAAAATTTCACAATTGGTGGACGTATCGAGGACTTTATATATATATATATATATATATATATATATATATATATATAAATAGAGGCCATGTAATATAGAAATAGATATAAAAGGGAGAGAGGGGAAGGATGATAGACAGAGACGGGCGACGATTCGCGTCGGTCCCCGGGGATTGCCGAGTAAATCAGGCTTGTCAGAGAAGAGGAGATGCGTCAAGGGCTAACGTTATGCTCGTTCGGTCCAGAAAGAAATGATTCGGGCATACCACCCGCGAGGGACCGATTCTCCGACCCAAGATATAATGGATCATCGATTTTTTCCGAGACCTAAACGATCATCGGGGAATACCGTGACCAAGATTATCCTATTCACGAGATTTTGTTCTGAAATCTAAACTACCGATTTCAACTAAAACTTTATTTTCATGAATATTTCTAGGACGAGACGGTGCAGCATGGATGGACAATTATGGAAACCCGAGTACCAGGTCGAGGAAATTAAATAAATTACCAGGCATAATATTCAAGCAAATAAACCTTTGCTTTGCGGAAATATTTGTGGCAGACTCGATGCGGTGAACTACGAGAGGATCTTCCTGGAGGGCACTCGGTCAATGAGATACGAAGGCGGAAAAAACATTTAATTTTCCGTGGATTAAGAAAAAAGTAATTCTTTGATGATCTTTTAAATACGCATGTTTTGATAAGTGTGTGGGTTTAGGGGATGATGTTCCATCATTGAATCGAGAATCTATTACACATAAGAATGGCTGCAGTAAATATTGAATTTAGAGAAACAGGAGTCAAGGCAATTTTGGCTATGGATACAAAATCCAAATACAAATGAAATAAATGGAAATAACACTAAAAACTCGAAATTAGGAAGTATTTCATTCTTACGACTAGCCCATTTATACAGAACCTCCCCCATCTGGTTCATATTAGAGATCGTCCACAATGGTTTCTATCCAGGGATTTGAATGATAGGAGGGTCGACTAGGTTAATGCAAGCGGAAATATCGGCGTGTGACGAACGAATTATAAGTGGGTCTGCGATAAGTTTCTTTCCTTTTTCCCATCGGGATCTGTGACTAGAGATAGGGGGAAGATCAGGAACGCTCGACAAAAGTTGAAACCTCTAGAGTTGCTTCTGCGACATCTGAGCGGCCAAAGGGTCGACTGTTTTGCACCCACGTTAAGATTGCTGCAAGCTATCATAGTCATATACAGGGTGAATTTCGTAAGGTGTAAGAGGCTTCATTCCAAGGTAGATGGGATCATTACAAACAAAAGTTGCAAATATACATTTGGGAGATTGTTAATAGTTTACGAGATATAAATTTTTTAAATTGGTCCAAACAGAGCGCGCCGAGAAGCGTTGAGGCCGCCCAAGCCCGCCCTCGCCATAGACATAGCATAGATTAGGGCGTTACATTTGGAAAATTCAGAGCAGTCAATTAGATTGCTTGTATTTTTCCGCAGTCATTTTTTTTCTCGCGCATGAGACCGCGAACAAAAAATGACTGCGTAATAATACAATCAATAACATTGACTGCTCTGAATTTTGCAAACCCAAATGTAACGCCCTAATCTATGCTGTATGTACGGCTAGGGTGGGGGTGGGCGGCTTCAACGCTTCTCGGCGTGCTCTGATTGGACCAATTAAAAAAATGTATATCTCGTAAACTATTAACAATATACCTAATGTATATTTGCAACTTTTGTTTGTAATGGACCCATTTCCCTTGGAATGAAGCATGTTACACCTTCCGAAATTCACCCTGTATAAGAGGAAGGGAAGGTGTATATATTCTGACGGTCCGTACATGACGATCGGGTGATTTCATTATTGACAGAACGAACTTTGCAACGATGACATGTGTGTATATTCGAGACCCGTACCCGCTGATTGAATGTTCCGAAATCCAAACGAGCAAATTATGGTTGTTTCAGACTACACGGCAGGGACCGTCACGTAACGGTAACGGAACGTGCATGGACGCATACGGGCCTCAAATATAGACATATGTCATCGTTACACCGTTTGTCTAGTTCTGTCTCACAATCAGTCGCGAAAAGACTCGAATGTCATGTAGGTACGAACCGCCAGATTATATAAATATCCTTCACCAAATACATGCCTACTATAGATTGCGGCCAACTTAACGTGGGTCCTAAATAGTTCTCCCTTTGGTCGCTGAGACATCGCAGAACCAACTCTCGACGTTTCAACTTTTGTCGAGCGTTACTGATCTCCCCCTTAATCTCTGCTGTGAAATATTTCACACGAATGTACAGAGGACTTTTTTTTATCATGTCGCATAACTTATATACATATACGACTCGACATATGCCACGAGAACCATTCGGCGATTTGGATCTGTTGGTTTACATAGTGCACCCCTTTATCTCGTTTAAGCCCCCACTGTACTAATCGCCTACCCCATCACCCTCTTATCCACCCCGAAACTAATTTAGATCGTAAAAATAATTCTTAAATCGAGGGAATAATTAGATATCTCGAGGGACGATATTAACGGTGGATCGTAATATCAGAGGGAAAGATCTATGATGGTTGATGAAAGTTTTGCGGGGGACCAACCATCGTGAGAAAAATATAGTACACAGTTGCGCGACATAAATAAAATTAATAACCAATTTTTGAAATCCGAATTTGAGAAATATTTTAAAAAATGCTATTAATATGATTGTTTTCAGCTTTGAACCCCTGCTTTATAAATAATAAATCATATATTTCTTTTTAACAGTTAAAACGCGTTCCATTTGCAAGAATAAACTGGGACGCCGAAAGTTTGTTTAAGCGGAGGCTACTAGTTTCTCCATGGAAATGTATCAAACGCGATTAAGGGGAGAAATCACAGTAGAGCACGAAAAAATAGGCATATTTTCGGGATTTTTTTGGCTCAATGAAAGGTTTAATCGAAAATCTATAAAGTACGTTTTATATTGTTATTAATGAAGTACAAAATATAATTTTTTCAAAAACAAATATCTCAAAATGGCGGATCTGCAGCATGTTTCCCGAAGGCGCTGTTTTCTGAAGGGGGATGAAAGAAACCTTCCTTAATTCTTGACCTGAAACATAAAAATTTTTAGTTTCTATATAACATCAGCTACATATAGAGCCACGTAGGGGTTTTTTGAAATATTCCTTAGTTTTTGTTTTATCGACAATTTTATAACGTTTTTTACGTTGAATTTGTAACTTTTTTTAAAACGTGCACCATTTTGCGAAAAATCAATATATCAAAAAAAATCCTACATGGTTTTATAGCTGATGTTATATAGAAACTAAAAATTTTCGGTTTCATGTTCCAGATCAAGAATTAAGGAAGGTTTCTTTCCTCCCCTTCCGAAAACAGCGCCTTCGGAAATATGCTACAAACCCGCCATTTTGAGATATTTGTCTGTGAAAACATTACATTTAGTACTTCATTACTAACAATATAAAACCTACTTTACAAATTTTCGATTAAACCTTTCATGGAGCCAAAAACAAAATCCCGAAAATATGCCAATATATTTTTTCGTGCTCTACTGTGATTTCCCTCCTTAAAATGCCGTTCACAATTCGCTACGTATATAATAAAAATCAACGATTTTCGATTATCTTTTACCATCTTGCTTACTGAGCATAATGTATAAGACAGAAAATGGTCAAATTTACTATCGGACACTGCTCGAGTTGACATTTAACATTCTATACACACGTACATACACGCTCGCGTGTTCGCGTGTATGTGCAAGATAGAGCGGAAATATACAGTGAAACACCGTGAAGAGTTTGTGTAAATAAGGATGCGATGGCGGATGATTGTTTCGAACCTTTTTGCTACGTAGAAATTGCTACAAAGGCATCGGTCCAAATCGTTTTTACGGGAGAAGAGAATAGCACCTCTACGTGAGTATACGACCGATCGGATACTTTTTACGTCAAGGGACTCTTTATCGGTTCAGCTAGGACCCTAGCACTATATTAGTGTACACATAGCTATGTACAATATGTGCACCGAGTATTCTCGTAATACTTCGAGAATCGTGTACAGTTTGTGGACACTGGGTGTTGGAAAACCCGTAAGAAAGATGAGAAAACATAAAGCGAAAGACTGGCAAACGTTTTCTGGAATCAGCCCAGAAGCATCGCTATACGAAGCTGGACAAACACGTTTTATTTTAATGGTTTAAAATAAAATGAAAACAAAATACATAGACACATAGACGTGAGCGAGAGCACATCCACGAAAATTGTTTGCCGCGCGCAATGCCAAAGAGAACTCTTCGGTGTTTGTCTTGCAATACACGTCGCACCTCGTGACAATTTTTTACGGCACACGCGATACGTTTCTCGACATAAAAATTTCAGCGATGTGGCGGGAAATTAGAAAATAATAAAAATGACAATTGCAACGCGTGGCTGTAAGAATTTGTTCCATTTTCACACAATTTTGAAAAACGAAAGAGAGAAAATCGCATCGCAGTAATCGTCAATGATAATCGCGTTTTGCGATAAGAAATTTTGGGCAGGTTCCAAAATATTTTCGTTTTTCATTATCATAAATATAACTTTTTGTTTATAATGTAATTTTTAGTTTCAGGCGTAATATGAACATTTAGGGGTATCGTCGAGTATTATAGGCTACATATATGACGTAGTTTGGTAACTTGGCGGTTTCGTTTATTATTTTATCGTAGGTTATACCTAGATCGTTAAAAAGTCAAACGGGCGTTCGGCACGTATCGAAACGAGGAATCGTAAGCCCTTTCGCGTCTGAGGTAATCAACGCAAAGGTAGTATTAATAATAAACCGCTGTGGAGAAACGAGGAGTAGATATAGAGTGAGGGTAGTGATGCCGGTCGTGATTCGTTTATTGGTTCATTTTTCGCGACTCGAGGGACTTCTTTTTTACGCGAGCAATTACCATCAGCGTTGCGGACACGGGAGTTGCTCCCGATCGTCAGTTTCTCTTGCCACAACTAACATACATATATATATATACATATATACATACATATATATATATATGTATATATATATATATATATATATATATATATATATAGTGCAAATGTGAGAGAAAGACGGAGTGAACGAGAGACAAAGAACGGGAGGGAGAGAGAAAGAGAGTGAGTGAGTGAGTAAGTTGGACGCAAGTTGGCCACATAATACCGTAGGTCGTTTCGGTAACGACGCTGTTATTATACGCGATAACTATATGTAATATCACGCCGTTATAGCTGCTCACGTGGGTGATAATCGTTATTCTTTAAAAAATAAAAATAAAAATAACATTAAAAAAGAATATTCTCGAAGGTGCCGCATTGCGTCCGCAGGACTCGCCGGCCGCGAGTAGCCTGCACTCGTGCTACGTCAGCGCGATAATTATCTTCGTTGTCCATTAACAACTCGTTCGGGAAAGTGATCGCCAACTGCGGTAAACACACCCATACACGCAAAGATACGAACACACAAACACAGTCCTAATGCCTAGGTGCGATGAGCGTTTGTGTAGGAACGAAATATTCTAGAGATGTGATAAACAAATTCAATCGTTTACCGATCAATCAAAGTTTTCAATTTTTCATTCACTTTTTTTTAATGAATTTTAGAAACTTCAGATGTTATGATAATAGTTGATATGATAATTGAGAGTTTGTGTTTGTAATTATTTTTTAATTTTGTCTTCGCGTAAAAAAATTGGATTTACCTTTTTTGTACTGAAATATTGCCATTTTTATTATTATTATTATTATTGTCATTATTTTACCTCTCTCTATTTTTCTTCTATTACGATAATACGTGAATTTATAATTGGGAGTTTAGTTCTGTGTAATTATGTTGTAATTTTTTGTCTCGTCGAAAATTTGGGTTTGCCTTTTTGTTCTGAAATATTGTCATTTGCGGCGTTCGTTCGATCATCTAAGGAGAGATTCGGCGTTGCGAGTGAGGGAGACGAAAGTGGGAATATGTCGAGGAGAACAAGGAGACCACTCACGAAATTATCACCGAAAAGGAGACACTCGCTCCTCAGTCGCCAAAAGAGTATCATCGCCCCAATTAAGAACAAGGTGCGAAGAAAGAGACAGAGACCGTCCATCAACAATGGATTTCTGATAGTTGACCAATGCCTGGCCAGCAATTGTCCACTCCCATCCAAAAGTCACGATCCATCTGTCGTACAGGACAATTCTCCATCTATCGTATTGGACCATTCTCCATCTATCGTACTGGACAATTCTTTATCTATCGTACTGGACAATACGTTATCTGTCGTACTGGATCATTCGCCATCAAATTGGACGGGACTCATTTAAATCATCGGGAACGGGACTGCTCAAAAAGGAACAAATCTACATCTCCATCGAGGCGTCCGTTCTCTCTCTCTCTCTTTCTCTCTCTCACCCTCTCTCTCCCACGGGAAACGTCGTTGAGGGAAAACTGCTCTGCATCACGTTTTAAGTATGTATGGATGAATGTATCGTATGCGTGAAGATTGATGGGTAGATAAACGAGATAATAATGTAATCCCGCTATTGTTTTCTAGTGGTCTGAATATCTGTTGAATGCGATCCTTTAAAAGTTAGCCTGTAAATACGAAATAATCACATTTACAGTACTATGAGGATTAATCACTATTAGAAATAAAGTAACGAGAAGAAAAGAATGTTACATATTTATATTATTGTTATTATCATTATTTTACTTGTTTCTATTTTTTCTTCTATTGCGATTATACTCGAATTGATAATTGGGGGTTTGTTTGTGTTGTAATTATTTTGTAATTTTTTTGCCTCGTTGAAAATTTGGGTTTGCCTTTTTTCACGGAAATATTTCCATGTTTATTATTATCATTGTCGTTATTGTTCATATTATCATTATCATCATCGTCATCGTCATCATTATTATTATATTATTATTGTTATTATTTTTAATACTCTTATTATATCATTATAATTATTATTATGATAGCTCGAATATTCTGTATATATATCTGAACTGACATGAGTGTAATGGCTTTCGTCCACGGATATGAACCACGGAGTAGGCGTG
>JAPYZU010008730.1:0-11043 GCA_030523005.1 Tryphoninae sp. B BG-2022a | reverse complement strand
TCTCTCTCTCTCTCTCTCTCTCTCTCTCTCTCTCTCACGTATATATATATCGCCCGGGGGGGGGGATTATATATAGAGAGGGGGGAGAGAGAGAGAGAGAGAAAGAGGAAGTAACGAGGGGTTGGTGCAGTGGTTGGTCGGCTAGTGGTAAAGTGCCAGCCCGAGCCAGACACCGAGACCCATTTCCCCACTGAGCGAG
Source organism: Tryphoninae sp. B BG-2022a (assembly GCA_030523005.1). Lineage (NCBI taxonomy): Eukaryota > Metazoa > Arthropoda > Insecta > Hymenoptera > Ichneumonidae > Tryphoninae sp. B BG-2022a. The sequence continues at coordinate 10,844 of JAPYZU010008730.1, read as the reverse complement.
TTCGCCAAGCAAACTCCTTTGCTCTTTTCCTCCCCCTCTCTCTCTCTCTCTCTCTCTCTCTCTCTCTCTCTTGCTCTCTTTCACTCTGCTGCTCGTTCTATCTTTCTCTCACGTTCGTCCTCCAGTGGCTCGGAGGTGGACGCGCGCGCGACTCTCGCTTGCCTGCCTTCTCACTTCCTACTCTACTACTCGTGTATATCCGGTTTGCGAAAGAGAACGAGAGAGAGAGAGAGAGAGAGAGAGAGAGAGAGAGAGAGAGAGTGTTGCCGATGGCTTGTATCGTCGAGTGCAAGTGAACCGCCACGTTCCACTATTCTCTTTCTTGCCTCTCTCTCTCTCTCTCTCTCTCTCTCTCTCTCTCTCTCTCTCTCTGCCTTTTCTTCATCTTCTTCATCTTCTCTCTCGCTCTCTGCATGTGGCTGCTGGCATTTCCCCGGCGGCATACCGTTCGCAAGAGAGACTTTCCGAGCTCCTCTTCCCCCTTCCCGATCTCTTTCCCACCCCTCGCCCTCGAACAACCACCCTCACGGAGGTTTCCCTATCCAAAACTCCAGTGAGCGAAATTCGCGATGGAAATTCTCTACGGATGTGCAAAAAGGACGAGAAGGGGCTTCTTCTCTCGTACGAGAACGTTAGTTCGATTCTGTTCGTGGAAAATACTCGTACATAATGTTTATACACATATATATGTATATATATATATATATATATATCTATCTACCTCGTCATCTCGATTCCCGCTGGAAAATATCTGTCAGAATGCGCGAATAACGCCGGAAGAGTTGTCACGAACAATTGTGGAAAATGAGGCAAAAAAAGAAATAAAAGGAAAAAAAAAGAAAACTAACGAAAGAGACAAAGAAGAAAGAATATGCGCGTACACGCAGTTCTAGGGAAAAGGAGCGAGGGTAAACGTAAGTGCGACTGACGGAATGACGAATCTTTCTCATTTGTATGAAATAAGGGACTGAGTGAGATGGAAGAAGAGGCAGAGAGAGGTAGATCTGGAGAATGAAAATGAAACCGTAGAATGCATCTGGCGTTGGAATTCTAGATATGTTTTAGAACGAGAGAGAGAGAGAGAGAGAGAGAGAGAGAGAGAGAGAGAGAGAGAGAGAGAGAAAGAGGGAGAGAGAGAGAGAAAGAGGGAGAGAGAGAGAGAGAGAGAGATAGCGGTGCAAGTTGTCGTGAACGTCGACGATGACGTACGTATATGTCACTCTTGACTCCCTCTTTCTCTCTCTCTCTCTCTCTCTCTCTCTCTCTCTCTCTCTCTCTCTCTCTCTCTCGTTCAGTTTGCTCCGGTTATGTAGTCGCATTTATCCTGATGGAAAAAAGGGGAGGGAGAAGTCCGGATAGGAGAATCGTTGTGGTATATGGAATAATATATATATGTATATAAACGTATGTACCTATATATGTAAATACCATCGCTGCGGAAAATTTGGGTACCGTGCCAGGGTATATATTTCAGAAGCGGGCTTATTCGAGCCGAAGCGCTTTTTTCCGTTTTTTTTTTTAATTAGAAAAATGTACGGCTCTATCTACCCCCTCCCGCGCTATTGCAGAGGTACACGGAGTAACATATATATAGATATATTGTGATTTTGTCGTATCGAATCACCTAACAACGTATATACAGGGTGAATTTCATAAAGTGTAACATGCTATATTTTAAGGTAGATGGGGTTATTATAAACTAAAATTGCAAATATACATTATGGATATTTTTAATAGTTTACGAGATGTACATTTTTTAAGTTGGTCCAATTAGAGCGTGCCGAGAAGCGTTGGGGCCGCCCACTCCCGTCCTCGCCGTAGAGCTAGCACAGTGTAGGGCGTTACATTTCGGGTTCAAAATTCAGAGCAGTCAATTTTATTTATTATATTATTACGCAGTCATTTTTATTTCTCGGGCATTGGTTGCTGGGGTAGGGAGTGGGCGTTTCCAACTCTTCTCGGCGCGCTCGGCAAAATTCAGAGCAAATAATGGCCGAGAAATAAAAATGACTGTGTAATATTATAATAAATAAAATTGACTGCTTTGAATTTTGCAATTGATAATGTAACGCCCTACACTGTGTTGTATTTACTGCTAGGATGGGAGTGGGCGGCTCCAAAACTTCTCGGCGAGCTCTGATTGGACTAACTTAACAAATGTATATCTCGTAAACTATTAAAAATATCCCTAATGTATATTTGCAACTTTTGCTTGTAATGATCCTATCTATCTTAAAATAAAGCCTGTTACACCTCATGAAATACACCCTATATATATCCTATTAGACAATTCGATACGACAAAATCACGGTTGAAATATACGTTAGGCTGAATTTTTATTCTTTACGGAAGATTAAATTTATATCTACGATGACAATAAAAGTAACACCAATGATCAAAATAATAATAATGATAATAATAATGATAATCCTGTTAACGATAACGTAAGTATGAATACTATAAAAATCAAATTTATTTTACAACCGACCTATCTGTCCTCGTATCTCGCACGAGTTCACGATAAAAAGAAACGAAAAAAAACAAGGGTATATCCCAAAGTACGAAGGAAATACAGTAATTGACACGAAAAATATCGGTCGCGTTATCGATAAGACGAGATACATAGATAGGCTTCCGCAATCGTCCGCTGATCGTGGTAACGATTCGGAAAAAATAAATATTTTCCTCATCTCCGTATACGAAGACAAATTATTTAGGCCGCGGATTGAAACGGAAGAGAGAGACAGAGAAAGAGAGAGAGAGAGAGAGAGAGAGAGGGAGAAACGAGAAAATGCGCGGTACGATATAGATGGTAAGATGATAAATGATAACAGCCTCATAAACACATGTCACGTATATAGATTGATTCTACGATCGACTGTGTATGTATGTGTGTGTCGTTTTTTTTTTATTATTTCTCCCTCGCCACATTCTCCGCCTCTCTCTCTCTCTCTCTCTCTCTCTCTCTCTCTCTGTCTTTCGCCACTCATCGACGTCATACCCAATCGATATGGGTCGGAGTTTTGGCCGGGTCACGCGGTCTCGACACTTTCGGCCATTCCAGAAAGAGGAGGCTACGGCAGTGTAGATGAACAGAGAAAGATAGCACGAAGTATGCGGTATACTTGTAAGGTCGCCTGTATATTTACGCGATATATACTTATACATATATATACATATATATCAATGCATATTACTCTGTAGAGGGGGGGGGGGGGGGGGGGGGGGGGCATAGAAAAGGGAGCAATTCGTTGAGAGGTACGAGTAACGTGCTTCCTCCCCTCCCCCTCTACTGGCCCCGTCGAACTGTGCTCCCTCCCCTTTGCGCTACCTTCTCTCCAACCCCCCACTCTGGGTCGCTATTCCCCCTTCCCGCCCCGTTCTCCAGCTCGCTTTGCCACGATAGTCTCTCCTGTGGGGCTGCCCGGCACAGACGGCAGCAACATCGGTACATTGGTGAAGTCCCCCCCCCCCCTCCTTGCCCCCTCCCCACTCTCTTTTCGCTCACTCCACGAAGTCCGCGAGCCGAAGCTCCGAACCCGTGTGTATAGAGAGAGAGAGAGAGCGGGTACGGTGAGAAAACGCGGGGCGCGTAACAGCCGCAATGCAGCTTCGACGCTGGTGGCAGAGGCCTCCCTGCTCGACGACCAAACTGCATCCTATCTCACTTCTCGTATTATATGTATATATCTGTGTATGTGTGTGTATATTTCGTTTTCTATACCTTTCTGTATATCCGCACTGCCTAAGGAAAGCTACGTGCCAAAAGAGGGCCGCGAAAAGGTAAAAGGATGGTTAAAGGTTTCGCTTATATATATATATATATATATATCTTCTTCTATATAAGCTTCTTATATATATATATATATATATATATATATTAGCGAAACGAATGGAGAGAGAAAGAGAGAGAGAGAGAGAGAGAGAGAGAGAGAGAGAGAGAATTGGTACACTTTACATATGTAGATATATATATATATATATTTAAATCGCAATATTATAGAAGCTTAGAGGTTTCTTTTAGAGGTATCGAGGTACGAGCCAAACACGCATACATTTCCATTGAAATAAATAGGGTAAGGAAGAAAAAGAAGAAAGAAAAAACGAGTAGAGTGAAAGAAAGAGGAAGAGAGGGAGAGAGAGAGAAGAAGAAGAAAAAAAAGGAGGGGTACAAGAAGAAAAAGTAAAAAGGCGTAGTAAAACCCAGATGTTACGGTCGAATCGAGTCCGTGTGCTGAACACACTCGAGCGTATCTACGTATAGTAACGTCGGCGAGAGTTCCTTTGCATTTTTGCTTTGGCGAATGCATCGTGAGAGAAAGAGGGTGAGTTATCGAAGAAGGTATGGGGGTGGGATTGGGAGATGGGAGGTTGAGGGAAGAGAACGGAACCTGGGTACTCTAACCTCTTTCGAGTGGGTGTAGAAAGGTGAGGACGAGGAGTAGGTAGGTTCTTTTATATAGCAACACTCACGAAGGTCTTGGACGATATAAGAGGGGAAAAGAGACTGCGGAAGAGGGTAATAAAAGAATCGTACGAGGGTTACAGGGGAAGGTTGGGAGGAGGAAAGAAGAGGCGAAAAAAGAAAATGTTGGCTCGCGTGGAATGGAGCGCACTTCCGGTCAGGTTCGAAACCCCCCTCCCCCTTTCCCACAGTCTCTCACTCTCTCTCTCTCTCTCCCACTCTCTCTCTCTCTCTCTCTCTCTCTCTCTCTAGGTACTTGTACGCCCCCTATCGGTCACGCGATAAGACCGAACCGTGAGTCTATAGATGTGTATAATATAACCTATAGATTGTATATATTGCGAAGCAGTATGAGCGCAGCAGCAGCAGCAGCAGCAAGCGCACCGTGCTAGAATGCCATAAATCTAAATTAGAAACGACTGCTCGTATCTCTCTCTCTACTGGGTCTCGTGATATATACATACATACACACATATACACATGCATATTTATAGATGTCTGTGTGTGCTGGACACGTGTATGAGAGCACATAAATTAAAGCATATATAGGCAGGATATACTGACTGTACATATATACATATATATCATATGTCTTGTATGCAGTTATAGGTGCAGTTGAGGGGAGGAGATGGGAGGAAGGATACGGAACATTCGGGGTGCAGGTACACCGCGGGGGTGCCCAGAATCAAACTATACACGTGTAATGGAGATACGTTATGTGCTATATAAGTCGTACATAGGAGGTACAAGGGGGAGGGGGAGTGGGGGTAGGTACAGGTGCGTGACGAAGAGGACGAGGACGATTGGGATCGTATCTATAGAACGAGAGAGAGAAAGAGAGACAGACAGAGAGATGCGATATATGTATATAGGTGGCGCGTCGAGCACGTACGCCTGTTTCAAACACATATACAAATAGGCATACACACACACATACACAAGTCTTTTGGTATCGCCTAGACAGTCTGAAAGACATATTTCTGAGGCGAAGTCTAAAACGCACGATGCATTTTAACGAGATGGTGCGCCGAAAGAAACGAGTCGCTGGAAGGGGTGAAGAGGTTGGGGGTGGAAGAGGAGGTGGGGGAGATTAATGCGAATCAGGTCTGGAAAAACCGGTTATGACACGTTACGTGAGCTTCGAGGATCAAAGAATATTTCAAAGATTAAAATCTTCGAGGAGTAAACGAAAAAACAAAATTTTGTATCGTTTTTTTTTTGTGACTTCTTTTTAGTCTTTGGTGCAGTTATTAATCATCGATGGTTTACTTTTTCGGTGCTTTTGCGCATTTACTTTTTACGACGTTCGCGTCGGGAAAATTTTGATTTAGTTGACAATTTGGAAATATCACTTCCATACACGGTGCGGGAATTACTCTCGATCATTGTCCGGGACAATGGGAATCCGTACCGGAAATATTTGGACGTATCTGCGAAACTCCCCTGCCAATGAATGACGCGGTGTACCTCCCTCCCGATATCTACAGTAGTACAACGCTAATACAGTCATACATATTTATACATATGTGCATATATACATATATACATGGGTACATATATGGAGAGAGAGGGACAGATAGAGAAAGAGAGGCAGAGAGACATATACACAGAGAGAGAGAGCAAGAGAGAAAGAGAGAACATATCTCTCTCTCTCCCTCTCTTTTTATATATACAAGGTGAATGTCATAAGATGTTACAGGCTATATTCTAAGATAGATGAGATCATTGCAAACAAAAGTTGCAAATATACATTTGGGATATTTTTAATAATTTACGAGATATGAATGTTTAAAGTTGGTCCAATCAGAGCGCGTCGAGAAACGTTGGAGCCGCCCACTCCGCGCCCCAGCAAGCCAATGCCCGAGAAATAAAAATGTCTGTGTAATAATATAATAAGTAAAATTAACTGCGCTGAATTTTGCAACACCAAATTTAAGCCCCTAAACTGTGCTATCTCTACGGCTAGAGCGAGAGTGGGCGGGTCCAAAGCTTCTCGGCGCGCTCTGATTGGACCAACTTAAAAAATGTATATCTCGTAAACTATTCAAAATATTCTCAATGAATATTTGCAACTTTTGTTTGTAATGATCCCATCTACCTTATAGAATAAATCTTGTGTCACCTCATAAAATTCACCCTGTATATACAAGTTATAGATCTTTTAGCACAATCACGAGACCCATACTGTATACGACGCCTATACATTGTTACGTACGCAGGAGGGTTCCGAATTGCCATGAGCGAACGTAGATGGATATAGAGAAGGCACGGCAGGATAGATTAACCTGGTTAGATAGAAATCTACCGTGAAGAGTATATACGTGTATTTATGTGGCAATGTAAATCGCGTCTATGCTTCTGTCTGTGTATAGACAGAGAGAGTGTCGGTAGGTCTCCAGGTACGATGGTTCTTGGCATGGTTTGCCGTGGTACGGTATAGTTAAGGATTCGATACGAGGGACGCGCGTATATCCAACCTCCTCCTCCCCATCCGGATGAGCTTAGGACACGCTCGCTAATAGTAGCGCCGATGGTCATAATAGTGCTTGGCCAGTAGTCGAGGTACGCGCTGTGGTCAGACGCACACGTTATGTAGCAAACCCCTGTAGGTGTGAAGGGGCTCAATACACTTATATATATTTCTCTCTCTCTCTCTCTCTCTCTCTCTATATATATATATATATATATATATATATATATATATATGTATGTGAGCATATATAGGTATATGTTGGTGGGATTATATGGTAATAGAACGAACCGGTCGCCTCTAAACCCTCCACCTAGGCCTAATACCGACGTCGATCGTACGTAAACGCTTCGATCGAAAACTATAGTGCGTTTAACGACACTGCGAATGAAATTTGGCAAGTAGTGAAAAATCGTGACAATTTTCGAAAAAATATTTCACAAGTTTTAGAAGAGAGAGAAAGATCAAATGAGAACGAGAAATATTGAACATGGAAATAAAAAATTTACGTCGATATTCAAATTTTTCCATCCTGTTTCAATATTTTCCCACTTTTTTTTTATTTTCTAAACAGAAAGAAATATTTCGTTTGTAAATAATTTCGGAATGAAATAATCTTGAAATAACCAAATACAAAAACAAAAAACTCGCAATTTTTCATCGACAATTTTAATCAAGGTTTTTCCTTTAAAAACTTGTCGCTAAACGTCACTCTTTCGTTTCAACGCGTATATATCTTTTTAAACATAAAAAATCGTTTCTCGTCATTGGGCACTTGGGTTTTTTCCGACGATGATTAAAATGAAAAACGACGAAAGAAGAAAAATGTGAAGAAGCTTCCACCATCGTCAAGCAACCGTGTGGAAGGAGTGCTCGTTCGTTCGTTTTTTTTTCTTTTTCTCGTCTCTTTTTTTTCCTTCTCATTCAACCAAGCTCCCGTACGATACCCATTCCGCGAGGCGCTGGGTGGTGAATTATTAATTGGCGTCACACAGAGCACGCTTCTCTCCTCTTGTCCATCTCTCGTTCATCTCGTCTCCTTCATCGTCTTCCTCGTCTTCGTCGTCGTCGTCGTCGTCGTCGTCGTCGTCGTCGTCGTCGTCGTTCGACCCGGAAATTTATACCCCGTGAATTTACGCTCTCGCGCTTGCCGTATAAGCCACGGAAAACGAGCTACCGGGACAACCGAGGTCCCGGTGAGCTCAACGAGAAAGATATGTGTGTCTTACACGTACGTATATGGATGTTACTCCATCCTTCCTCTCCCTCTCCCTCTCTCTCTCCCTCTCTCTCTCTCTCTCTCTCTCTCTCTCTCTCTCTCTCTCTCTCTCGCTCCCTTTCCCTCTCCCTCTCTCTCTCTCTCTCTCCCTCTCTCTCTTTCTCTTAGGTAAACTTATATATATATACTTTATATATATATATATATATATATATATATATATATATATATATATTGGAAAAAAAAGCGACAGAACAGGATAGTAAAAAAAAGCAAATGGAGTCACCGTATGCAAGCTTTGTGTAAACCCGATCCGAGAAAAATGGAGAGAGAGAGGGAGATAGTAAATTTAAAAAGAAGGAGATAGCGAGAGGGAGTAGGAGCTAGTAGTAAGAGGAAGAAGCTTTTGTGCTTCACTGCTCCACGTTTTGTGTTCCTTCGTTCTTTTCCACTGTTCTTTTTTTTCCCTTTTTTCTTATTTCTCTCTCTCTCTCTCTCTCTCTCTCTCTCTCTCTCTCTCTCTCTCTCTCTCTCTCTCTCTCTCTGGCTCTCTTTCTCTGTCGCATTTTTATTATTCTCCATCGTTCTTTTTTTTCTCTCGCTCTTCTCGTCTCTCCTGGCAATGCGGACACCAGAAGGCAAGAGAAGGCTCATCTCGAGACGAGCTACGGACATTTCTCGTCACTCTCTCCCTTTTGCTCTCTTCACTTCCGGCCTTTCTTTCTCATCTTGTCGGCGACGACCAAGCGACGAAGGTTTTTACTATCGCACACACAGGTTGCGGAGATCCCGGCTAGCAATCTTGAAAAAGGAGGAGAAAAAGAGAGAGAGAGAGAGAGAGAGAGTTACTAAGTGAGTGAGTGAGAGAGGAGAAAGGGAGATCCTCTCTTTGCTCGTCGAGGTCAATCGATACGATGCCTGCGAACGACGAACGGGCTACTCCTGTACTGTGGTTCGCATTCCCCCTGCTCACTCACTTCTCTCTCTCTCTCTCTCTCTCTCTCTCTCTCTCTCTCTCTCTCTCTCTCACTCACTCACTTCTCTCTCTCTCTCTCTCTCTCTCATCCTGGATATAAATGGGTATATATATGTTCGAGTTTGACTCGAGTAGCTGTCGAGAGAAGAGCAGAGCAGCTGCTCCTGTGCTCGCTAATGTCCAACCTGACCATACCAGAAACTCCTGCCTGAGACTATTGGAATTTACTCGTAATCTTGCCCGACAGCCTGATAACACGGGAGCTCGTCGAAACGATCGAGATGTTACATGAAAATTCCACCCACACACGCACACACAGTGTCCCAGACTTCAATAGAGATTCCACCGTGTCGATACGATTTTCTCTACTTCTTTTTTTTTTACTTTTTAATTCCTATAAACGATTTTTTTTTTAATAAAAATACAATCAAAAATTTTTTTATCACAGTGAATACTACAAATTTTTCACATTTTTCTGATATTTCCAGGAGTGAATTTCTAAAAAATGGAAGGAAGAATGTCATATTCGTGTTATCGATTTAAAAAAATCGGAAATTTCCTGTATAAAGAGACAACTTCCGATTAAAAAAAATTTTTTTTTTCTAAATTGAATTAATTTTATTAATAATTTCTTCATGAATATTCCCTCCTCTTTTATTACGAACTTTTCACGATTTCGCGAAGTTCCAATCCGATCAAAGTCTTCATTGACCGAAGAATTCTTCAACCTCCGACTCAATTAATTCCTCTTTACGCTCGTTCTACGCTTACGATCTAAATCACCGGTTTATCAATCGTCTTCTTCACCCTTCGCCACCCTCGACGACGCGACGCTGCGACCTAGTCGTGCGAGATCGTAGCTAAGAATCAAAAGGTCACCAAGTATTTTTGGCCAAAAATTGTGGCCTGAGCTTTAATGACGATGTGGTCGTTTTCCTCGTCAACGACTTCTTCTTCATCCTCTCATTCTCCTCATCGTTTTCACTATATCTTCCCTCCTTCGTCTCATCGACCGTGACATTTAATATTATCTTTCCAATCTCACGAAGATCCAAGAATTTCAATAAAAATTTCCACCAAAAAAAAAAAAAATTAATTTTTTAATCGAATAAAAAAATAATTAATCGAATCGAATTATCGATTACGATGGTTATAATCGTCGTTTCATTCCCCATGGGAGAACGACTCGCACGTGTGTCTTCGAGACAGCTCGCGTGTCGTGCCCTTCCTCCCCCCCCTCCCCCCCCTTCACTCTTTAGTTAAATAAATTCTCTCTTTTTCTATATATATAACAATCGCGTTTCGTATACGTTTAGTCTTTTTTTTTCACACGTTATATATCATTTCGTGTGCTTTGCCATGCGTGTATCACGTGAACGTTCGAGCTTTTCGACACTAATAGCCCCCCCCCCCTCTTCCTCGACCTATGCGCCCCCTTTACTAGGTATACACGTCCGACTTCCGGTTGTTCGCGAGCCCTCGCTCTTTCTCTCTCTCTCTCTCTCACTCACTCTCTCTCTCTCTCTCTCTCGCTCCGCGGGACGAGAGCGAGTTAAGTAGAAACGCTAATATACTTTGGCAAACTGTTACATCGCGTGAATTTATCTACTTAATATATTTTTTCATCGAGGAAATTTCATCTCGTTATATTATTATGCTTGAATGAACAGGAAGAGGAAGGTGAGAGGAGGAAGCGAGAGGGGCAGAGAGAGAG
>JAPYZU010008725.1:0-10019 GCA_030523005.1 Tryphoninae sp. B BG-2022a | reverse complement strand
TGACAACACATAAATAGTGTCAAATTAAACATTATTGATTAAACTTTCATAATAAAGCAATTACAAACGAACAAAACAATGTAAATCCTAAAAAAAAAAAAATATCTATTTTGAACGGAACACTTTCCTCAGTACTCAGCCGTCCAGAAACAGTCAGCCTCACAGGACCCAATAGTCAGCCTACTACATTGTTATTACACTTTTGGTATGTGAAGGGACAATGTGCTGTTTTCATAAAGTTTGCCACTAAATTCACTGCATTTTACATGGTACCATGCGGGGCAATCTCACTTTTTTTCGAAAAATATTAATCCATGGTTGGAACTCAGCCGCAATGCAAATTTCCATCGTTAGATCTAATCTTCACATTTTTTGTCGAGTTTTGGGAATATGATAGAAATATAGCTACGGGGGGTCGACCGAAACCAGTTAAATTTTGAAAGTGGTCTATGAGAAAATAAAGTCTGGGAACCTCTGGGCTAACACAAAAATGGCCAAATATTATTCAAAGCGTTCACTCACAATCAGAGCTGAAGAGTGGTGCAAAGATTTTGTGGGTAGCTGAATTTTCGTAGACAGGACAGGAGTTTGAAGAGGGACATTTTTTTTTCTAAAAGATCTTTTCAAAAGTGTGTAGTTTTATTGGAAATTTCTCGCACATCACAAAAATCATGGTCATTTCATCGATAGTTGTAAATTAAGGGATTTTCATCCCTTAATTTACAACTATCGATGGACTCGGAAAATCTGTGAAAAATCACGTTTTTTCGATTTTTTACATATCTATTTTTATGTGGGAGGAAAATAACTCGTGAATTCGTGATCAGCGAGCAATTTTCGATCGATATAAGCTGTAAAAATATGTTGACAGTAGCAATTTAAAAAAGTGACATTTTTGACTCTAACATTCTCTACTTTGCGATTCGAGGGGATCGTAAAATAAACATTTCTCGCTAGGCGATTGAAAACAGTCTTATTCGATAAGAAATTGCTCACTGAAGAACATTATAACGAAAAACCTCGCACCTTTCTCACGCATCATAAAAATCATAGTCATTCGTGATAAAGTTTGAAATTAATAAGCACAAACCCGAAAAAGAAAAAATTCACATTTCCTTAACTTTTGAACAATTATTTTCACATTTATGAATAGTATAGTTCTCTAGGGTTTTAAAAACAATTAACAAGTAATAATACCAACTCAAGCTACCGAATTACCTAACAATTAGTTTTAATGCGAGCAGTATCTCCCTAAAATTTTAATCTCTCCTTCGTCCTTCATAAAAAAATCATCCCTTAGCCCAACTCGAAATAAAACAGGAAAATCTAGATTCTTGAAAAGTGCAACGATAAAAAAGAAGCGTTAACCATATTGTCAAGCCGAACGAACGCGCGAGTTTTATCGTAAGCAGTCTCGACACAGCTCCCCCATCTCCATTTGGATTTTAACGTTAAGCCTCTAGAGAAATAGGGGATGGTAGATTCACAGAGCTTGGCAGTTTAACGACTTGGTCTAATGCGTGGCAGCGTCAACGGTGCTTGCCTACGTCGCTCTACTGTCGCCTACGGGCCCCTCTCTTTACTATCCGCTAAACTTTACGCTAACGAGGTTTAAGTCTCACTGAACGTGTGAGAGACTCGGGAATTGCGCCCGACATCACGGGGTGGCATCATGTCGAATTTTGACAAGATTTCTCTCGACACTCCCATTCTCCACTCCATATATATATATATATACGTATCTCTTTCTTCATCTATATCGAAAATACGCCACGAACTATAACATATTTTAATCGCATAGGCAAAGGGGTTATTGGTTATAGGAGTTGAGAGGTGGTGAAAATCGTTCCGAGAAGTCGTTGGTCTCAAACCGAAGAGCGACCGGAAGTCGAGTGCAGCTGGTGTGTGGTGTGGCCCTTTCCGAGGTCGAAACTTTGGCAATATGCGGCTACGACGGCCAGGAAGGAAATGTGTGTGTGTGTGTGTGTGTGTGTATATGTGAGAGAGTGGGAAAGAGGAAGAGAAGCGTAGCAACCAGTACGAGAGAGAGACTCTAAACACCCCGAGAGTCTCGAGTACTGGAGAACGATACGTTAAACTATCACGGAGGGTTTGGGGAAGAGGCGAAGTAGGGGTGAGTTCTCTCTCGCTGCTGCTACCACTGCTGCTGGTACTGGGCGCGGTATAAATTTTCCTGGCAAACTTCCACCATCCCCGGGTAGCAAAACGAAACGGCGTATATATGTCCTGTACGACGGGAACGTCGGAGGCTCTTTTGCCAGGACCGAATGCGCACCATTTACGTTTCGTTTTCACCACTCTCTCTCTCTCTCTCTCTCTCTCTCTCTCTCTCTCTCTTGCCGTGTTCCCACTCCATTTTCCCGTTCCGCTACTCCGGAGATGTATCGTTGTGTGCCAGTAGGTCTCGCTGTAGCTACGAGAGTTGCGAGAGTTGATCCTAAAAACTACCGGACAATTCTGGGCCATTGGTGAAATGAGGAAAACAGCGCGGCGACGAGGCAAAAAATGAATATTTTTTTTTTGCTTTCGTTCTCAGTGTAAATTGAGAAAGCTATGCACGTCGGTATATTAGGTACGAAGTGCCGAGCGTGAAATTACAACCGAATCCAAAGATTCATTATAATCCGCGTTGTATTTTTGCCGGGTTGATGCAGCTGTATTATAAGGATTGTTTTCGTTCTTCACAAGGATGAAAAATACTCGTTGCTTCGAATATTTTTCACGCTTATGTGAATTCGAGAAATGTTAGAATTTCATTGCTTCCTGTAATGAAATTTCAGGAAAAAGAAAGATTTATATTCAAATGGCGAAGGCTTTTAAAGATCAGAGATGAATTTTTCAATTTTAACTTCTGCTTCCGGTTTCGTTTAAAAAAATGAAGAAATTTGGTCGAGGAAGTAACGCTTCCGTGATTTTCATATCTGCAACTAGATGTACACATATATAGTACCAACTCCCTCCCCCAGAGACCTTTTCCAAGCAGATACGTAATCTTTGGCAGAATTTCATTTCAGCAAAGGGACACACGAGTGCGCTTTATGCATTCTTAGCCGAGCCCATTTCCGTCCCAGCGAGAGATTCATCGAGGATCCGGTGTTCTTTAATTATAGCCCTCGCGAGACACGTCCTTTCCCTACCCTTGGTCTCTCGATAGAGGGCCGAGGCCAGATATATTTTATAGCCAGCAATTTCTCTCGTTCGCGTACCGTAAAGCCCTTCGAATAGGAACAAAATCGTGACGGTGAAATGGATTTTGGGATGTGCCGTAGATACGGGATGTTCGTCTTCTCTGGCGAAGGGAGAAGAGGAGCGAATAGGCTCACTTTCTTTTTCTCATTGTACAAAAAGAGAATAGTCGAACAAAGAAAGAAAAAGAAAGAAAGAAAGTAGAACGTCTGCGCCAGTTCGGAGATGGGATCTATTCACCGATAGTTCACTAGGTACATTCCGATTCGACTACTCGATTCTTCCTAATATCCCCGTGACATCGAGCCGCCATGAGCCCCACGAATTCGTCACTCATCCCTTCGCAAAAGCCCTCACCTCCCTTCTCATCCACTCTACTTTTTCATTCCTCTTCTCTCACGATGTAATGGAGAATTTGTAACATCGACATGGATATCTCCCCACGGACCCGTATCGAGAGTTCGTAAACAAAATGGCGTCAGCCATATCGATTTATATGCAAACATGATACGAAGTGTGTGCTATTTCGTTCTTTCAGAATTCATGTAGATATTTCGAGCTCGATGAAGGAGAAATCACAGCGAAAATTGCGAACATGGTGAATACAGGGTGAAAAATGATTGAAGAGAGGAGAAAGGGAAAGGTAGAACACGGGGGTAAGCTACCCTGAAATGTAGGCCAGGCTAGCGGATGTTGCGAGAGACATAGAGGTGAAAATTGAGTAAGCTCAGAACACGTTTACGAGTATAGCGGAGTTAGTGAGCGAATGGTACAGGAGAGTTAGGAACGCGCTGGCAAAAGGGCGGGAGGGAGGGACACTCGCAATATCTGCGTGCCTCGGGTTTATACGAGCCCGTGGCCTCTCCGTAATTTATCGGAGGGTGGAACGTGCGAGAGGACGAGAGAGAGAGAGAGACAGATAAAGGGTAGCTATAGATCTAGAAGGAGGGGTGAGTTTCGGTGCCACGACGATTTAACGTTCACGTGGTGTAACCCCATCTCCCGAAAGGGTCGTCGTCGTCGTCGTCGTCGTCGAGCGCGTTAAATAAACTGAATTTATCAAGCCAATTTCCCGCCACTGAGAGTTTCGTGGCCCGTAAGAGGGGTGCAAGAGAGAGAGAAGAGAGAGAGAGAGAGGGAGGTTTGCGCTTATAGCATATAGTTAACTGCTATACACTCTTCACGGCAAGTCGTAAGTTGCGCTCCCGTTGCTCGCTGTGTTCCACGGACTCTCGATTGCTCCTAAGGGAACGCTCGACGCGCCTCACGCCGCTCTTTTCTCGATGGTCTCGCTGATGTTTCTGGCAAATCGTTGCCCTAACCCCTTGTTCGTAGCCGAAAGTACGAAGGAAAGCCCTTTCTCTCGTTTAATGCAACGTGCGTAGCGATATCGCACCCTTTCTTATCGTTCAAGCAGTCACTAGCCGTTCAAGAAAAAAAAGGAAAAACTAAAAAGACAATGGAGTGAAACGAGCCTTTTCACGATAAAATTCAATTCTCCATCTCGTTAAGTTAGCAAACTGGCTTTGAGACGTGGGCTTGGGTCAGAGGAGGATAGGATGAAAGTACTGTGGAGATGGTTGAACCGAGAAAGAGAGAGAAAGAGGGGAGTGAGAGCTTCGATGAAAATTTAATTCTCCACTCGTTTGGCTAACTCGAAGAATAAATTGAATGTGGAATAATTATCGTCTTTGGGTCTCTCCCGGCTGGTCGAGAAATGAGAACCTGGGGTGGGTGAAATCAATTTCTCCTTCCACCTTCTATGCTCGCTTGCACTCGCGGGGGTGGTACACCCGTGAGCTCGAAACTTTCCGCACGACTCGTTCGCAAGAAGATTCGTTACTCTCCCGTTCATCTCTCACCCTCTGTCTCTCTTTCTCCCTCGCTCTTGGGCCGTGAAGAAAAAAGTCGAAAGGGCTCGATGGACGGTTCGATGCTCGGGGGTTGCAGTTGGTTGGACTACGAACTGGCAGGAATACTGACACAACGCTAACGCGTAGAAAGGATATATGAAACGTTCACGTATCCTTCGTAGTCTGATGTACAATTTTCTCTAACTCTCTTCCACTGTCCACCTCCCTCTCTTTGTCTCGGCTTTACTCACCCTCTCTCATCTCTCGACAACTACCATGGCTCGTGTCCGACTGCTCTCGCCATTGTTTCCCCTCCTGTGACGTCAAGCGTGACGCTGGTCCGCTGCTTTGTCACTGCAAGCCCGGTTAACCGCGGACAATACTCCGGACTCCCGTTTGACTCCACGGTATTGGTACCGCAGCGGCAAATCCAGAACGTATATATTTGGTTAATCGATCCAAAAGCACACAAGCTCTCCTTCTACCACTCTCCCCCTTACCAACGAACCCCCTTCTCTACGACCAACCCGCATTGCACTTTCATGATTTCTCGAATTATGAAATATTGATAATTTGTCGAGACTCCACATTGTGGGTATGTTGCTACGTGGACCAGGAAAGCGTTGGTGCTTTTAGTTATTCGAGACTGGAAATTGCATTTGAAAATAATTATTTTTAATTCAATTTTACATTCACAAACGTTTGACAGTAAAATTCCATCCGAAACGAACAAAGTGCATAATATAAATCTTCGTGGTCTCGTATTTCGTTGTTCGTTCTCGCAATATTTCTTTTTATCTTTTACAACGTTATCTATATAAACTGAAAATGTGTCCACTCCACGTATCTCATCGATCGCTCGATGCGACCATGTTAACCCATCCTCGAACATCGTGATGAGTGTCCGTTTTACGAGCGAAATGTCCTTCCAAAACATTCGTATAGAAATCAACGACCGGAAGTTACCTCGATGGTCATGTTGTAGACGAGTGGTAAAGGCAGATAGAAGTCACCCACAAGGACGAAGAATAAGAAGAATCGTTTAAATATTTTTCCGCCATACGGGGACGAGAAATTGCGTATCTTCGAGCCAAGAAGACGCCAAGTGCACATCGCTCGAGTAAAATGGAAAGCCCGAGGCCTCTTCGCCACTCTCGTCTCGTCCTTTCCTCCTCGTTTTCTCATAACATCCGGTATAAAAAAGATACATAAAAAAAAAAGAAAGAAAAAAAAAAGAAACGTAGCACAGACGAGTAGAGGGAAGCCGCGAGAAATATCCCAATCGTTGAGAAGCCCTGCACCTACGTCGGATACAGAAGGGGTTGAAGATAGGAGAAAGGGACGAGGGAGAGAACACGATATTACGAACGGCACGAACGATATTATATCTTCGTACATGCGCGTTGTGTGATGGGATATATACGAAAGCCCCGAGAGAGACCGATCGAACTTACGGTTGCAACCGAGAATATGCTTCTTGGCATCCTCTTCTCGTTCCTTCCCTTCAGCCACCAACCCCCTCGGCATTTCTCTCCTCGTTTATTCTTTTTTTGTGTCTCTCCTTCTTTCATTCGTCTCTTACATTCCCCTTTACCATCGCAAGGGGTAGGAGGGAGTTGGATATGGCGAGCGAGGCTAGTTCTCGGGGTTTACCTCAGGAATTCTGGCGAAGCTCCAAGCACGTGGAAAGAACTCTGGGCCGGGGAAAGAGGGAGGAAGAAGAGAGAGAGAGAGAGAGAGAGAGAGAGAGGAAGCAAGCGTGATAGTCGCACATATACGTGGAACTCTACGCAGCGAGAAGACGACAGAGGGTGGAAGGGTTGGTTCAAACGTTTCCTTTTTTTTCTCATGTTTCCTTCCATTATCTGTCTCCCTTGCTCCCTTCGTTCGCGTTTTATTCTTTTTTTCTTCTGTCTTTTTTTTGCTTTACAGACACCGAAGTAGCATCAGCGAATCGTTGAGGGTGTTCAGAAAGATATGGCCCAAGGTGGATAATACCTTGAGCAAGAAATGTACGCGAGGGTAGTTTTCTCTGTACGAGAGTGTTGCACGTCTATCTTGGCTCACGGCTGTGACCCGCCCGCGCGCCCCCCCGCCCCCCCCCCCCTCTCTCTCTCTCTCTCTCTCTCTCTCTCTCTCTCTCTCTCTCTCTCTCTCTCTTCCTCTCTCCCTCGCTTGCTCGCTCTTCTCTAAAGCTCCTGGGCTTGGACCAGAAGAGAAACTCGGCAAGAGAGGGTAGGGAGTATTATAGTTCGTAGCAGAGAATGTAAGGGTGGAGGCTACTGTGCGCCTCTACTCAGAGCTCGTATAACGTTGAGACAAGGAGGGACGTATCCGCTTTGTCTCTCGCTAATTGCGACCCCCTTTAATGCTCCCTCTCTCTCTCTCTCTCTCTCTCTCTCTCTCTCTCTCTCCCTCTCTCTTACACACACACACCCACACACACGCACACACACATACACTGTCTCTTTCTATCTATGCCTTTCTCTCTTGCTCCGTCTTTCTACAAGCCACTCTGACCAAGCCACGCAATCCAACAGAGCTCCTACTCTAGACTTGGAGCTTTCATACACGGCCGACCCGAGCTATTCCACATTGTACCTATACACGGAAAATGGATTCTATGAACCGAATTGCGAGCGGACAAGTCCTGCACAGTTTCAGCTTTGCCTTCATTTGCTTCTCTCTATTTCTCTATCTTCCTCTATCTCTATCTCTGTCGGACTCGGAAGTTTCCATAGACTGTATTTACCATAACCGGATGAGACTCCGTTATTAGTTCAGGGCTTATAGAGATCTCAACTCTATTCAGGCTCATTGAAATCAGTTGTCAACGAAACATTAGATCCATGAATCGAGATAATTGAAAGCGTGGCTAATTATCGTTAGCAATATTGATTAGTCCATTTCCTTTTCTCCAAAAAAAAAAGGACATTACAATATATTTTCGAAGAATCTGATATAACACTTATCATTAATATCGTAAACGATAAGAATTTTATTTAACTATGGGTTATAAACAATTTGACAATTATTTGAACTTTCTTGAAATGGGGGATTGAAAAATGACGAGGTCGGTAATAAATAATGAAACTTTTATGTTCGAGCGAATTTTCAATGACGATGCGACAATCTCGAATAATAGAAATTGTCCGGTTATTCGAAAAACGACGAGTGGTGTCCCCTCAAAGTGCCGGGACAAAAATAGCATCGAATCTAGGATGGGTGGCGAGCAACACGTGCTGGAATAAATTTCCAAACGGTCGCACGGTATAGTTGACCTGGCACCGAAACAGAATAGAGCAAGATATACAGAGGCAAACACACGTACTCGAGCCACGTTCACATCCACGTTGCTCTCTCGTGCTCTCCGGTCGAGCTTGGTGGCCGGCACAGGACGAGGGAGGGACGCTCCTCGAATAAGGGATGGGCGAGAGTTATAACATGCGAGGAAAAATATGAAAACAAAAAGTACGACGAAACGAGGGTTGGAGAAAAAATAAATAAAAATACTAAAAATCGTCGATGGCAAGTGGAGAATACCGCTTCAGTCTGTTGCCGATAAACTGGACGTACCAGGGTGAATATACAACGAGGTGGGGGAAGGGCAAAAGAGAAGGGTGGGGCATAAAATAGAAAAATATAAAAAACTAGGAAGAGCGAATACAAACAAAGAGGAAGATTGAGCGGGGTAACAATAAATATACAGGGTGGAGGGGGGGGGGGGTAGCTGTCTTGCTCGTATTCAAGATAAACTCGTGGAAGACGGACCGCCGTTAGTATTTCCGCCTAGAAAAACTACCTCTGCATCGTAAATTGGATTTCCCAGTTGTGAAAATATTTCGCGAAACGTTAAGTCCATGAAACTTTGAATAGGAAACATTTTTTAAAAATTCATCCTCCCATTTGGTCAATTTTAAAAGTTCCCGACAGCAGGTGAGAATAATTTGAAATAAGCAGAGACAGATATAAAATTCACCCGAGACCACGGATGCTCGAGGTGTTGGGAAGAGATTTGAAGAAAAAAACTAAAATAAAATAAAAGTCTAAAAGATTTACGTCTCTCGTTCATTACGAGACAAAGAGAGCAATATCCGTGTATCATTTGCCTCCCAGCAACGATATAAACATTGTCGAAGAGTGTTTGCGAAATATAAGGGAAGAAGGATCGAAGTAAGGAAGTCGTTACCCGCGTGGGCCGTAAACGTCACTTATACAAATAACGTTCTTCGACTTCACCGAAGAACGCTGCAACGCTCCTCCTCTCCAACAATATTCTTTTTTCTTTTTTCTACTTGTATAAATATATATATATATATATATATATATATATATATATATACATATTTTCCGCTCTGTTTCCTTACGGTATAAGACGCCTCGTCTAGATTTTCTCCTCGTTTTCATCTCCGGTAGAGCCGATGGGGGCGGAGTTAAGAAAATGGCAAGTGGCATTGGGTGGGAGTTGAACAGAGAGAGAGAGAGAGAGAGAGAGAGAGAGACGATAGCGGTGGTATAAAAGCGTCGAGAGAAATTAGAAACCGAGGGAAAGCGAGAAAAATGGGTTGAGAGGAGTGCAAAGGGGTGGAAGAGGGGAGGGTTGAGTTTCGCGACGTTCGGTATTCCTAGTCGGTTGCACCGTTGCACGACTCGGCGACGCCGGGACGTCGTCTCTCGAGTCTCGGGGTAATTTAGTGCGTCGTTTCCCACACCACTCGTTCGTTTCTCTCCCACTCGTCCCATCTTACTCTCTCTGTTTCTCTCGCTCACACGTTTCGCTACGTTGAAAACGCACACATAGACTCGCGTCTCTCCCTCTTTCTTCTTCGGGATTTTCTTCTACTTTCTTCTTTCGTTCTTTCTTTCTCTCTCTCTCTCTCTCTCTCTCTCTCTCTCTCTCTCTCTCTCTCTCTCTCTCTCTCCCTCCCTCCCTCCCCCCCTCCCCCCCCCCCCCCTCCT
>JAPYZU010008720.1:0-10575 GCA_030523005.1 Tryphoninae sp. B BG-2022a | reverse complement strand
TTCATGTTTTTCCTATAATACGATGTAATAGTTGTTATGTAGCTCTTAAAAGAGTGTACATACAAGTCAATCACAAAGTGGCGTTGAAAAACTTTAATCCAAATATCGAAGACTACTGACGAGCAAAGTGTACACTTCGCGGCGCGGTGACCCGTACAGGGGCGTCACTCCGCCGGCGCGGACTGCCGTAAGGAAAGGGTTAACAGAAATATCTGACAAAAAAATGTTTCGAATAAAATTTATTTGTTTTTTCCCGTAGAATCCAACCATCTAACATTTTATAGAGACTCCCATTTGAAATTGTAAAGTTACACCCTGCCCCCCACAAAGGGGGACAGGGGGTAACTTCATATTTTTGTAGTTAGAAAGGCCCCTCGAAAGCATAAAACTTTCTCATGAACAACTTTTGAGTGGACAAATAATTTCCGAAATATTCAGCTGTTAAGAGTTATGTGGGCCACCCTGTATATTAATCACTAGAGATATTGACTAGAGCATGGTAGAAATACAAATCAATGTTTACAGCAAAGAAGAATCGTTTCAAAATGGTTCGCATCGGTCGAACCGAAACGATGCATCCAACTGCGAAGGATGTTTCTCTGCAGGAACTGGCTAGAAGACAAGTTAAAAGAACAACCGCGACTTACCTCTCCCCTACCTGTAGCCGTGATTCCATTGAAGAAGAGGTGAACAATTTTTTTATAAAACTCAATTTTCATACTCATTTCGAGATAAATTTCATCTTACAAGTAATACGTTATTTTTGTTTATCAAGAAACATTTTCTGGAAGCAAGAATAAATTCGTTAAAACTCGAACTCGAGAGTGCTCGAAAAAAAAGTGCCATGGATACGAACTATATTTCGAGAAAGCTCAACGATATCCTTGCAAAGTACGAGCTCTTGATGAAACATCGACCGGTAAGAAGATTTCGATCAATGTTTATTTCAGATTTATTTGACGGGGGGGTTTCACAGATATAATCGGGTCAGAATAGTGCTCGAGTCATTACAGTCATTATAGTTGTTCCTATTTATAGTCGGTTACGAAAATATTCGAACAGCAACATACAATTGCTCTTTCTGTTTTGTAGCATTATGTGATGTTCTAATCTATGATAAAATAATTTGGTGGTCTTTTGATCGCTTGCTTGAAACGGAGAACAGAAAGATCAACTTTATGCTGGTTTTCAAATATTTTCGTGACCAACTTTATATATTACATAAATATTCTTTAATGCAGGCAGACTTCATTCAATACTTTGAAAACTGTGTATCTATTATCTTTAAAAGATGAAACCGATTAATGCAGAAGCCACCCTAAACAAAATAATGTTTTCTTTATTAATCGATCCAATATGTATGATTAGAGTATGCAGGCCCAAACAATGGATTCAAAGGAAACGTCAAAGCTGCTGAGGGGAGCGGAGAACATGCTATTAGCCGGAGCTGACGTAATCGCGTGTACCCTCACGTCTTGTTACACGAATTTAATGGAGGCGACCTTTGCGTAAGCTTGCGCATATTGTTGACGTGTTTGATGTAGTTAATTACGAAGTCTTAATTTCGTGGATTTTATCGTCTTTCTATTTTTTTTAAGTGAAAGTAATGACCGGATATCGGTTTGCATTGTCGATGAAGCGACACAGTCCGCTGAAGCGGAAACTCTCATACCATTAATGCTGGGGGCGAGGACTTTAGTCTTAGTTGGCGATACGAATCAACTACCTGCAACCATAATATCTCAGGTATGCCTTTGCTTTTAATCCTGATCGTACCTACTGTAGTTAGTTGGACTAGTTAGTTTTATTATTATGGAACTGTTGTCACCTTGTGTTTTTGAATTCTACAATCATATCATAAGAATGTTTGCTCATCGACATATGGAAGTTTGTTCTAATTACATTTCTTTCGACTTGTTGGAGCATCTACAATCTCTCGGGTATTTTCTTAATTGTAATCTTTTCAACAGAAAGCTAAGCAATTTGGCCTGGACCAATCGCTATTCGCTCGAATACAGCGAAACTTCACGAACCAGCAAAACAATCCGATAATCACGTTAGACATGCAGTATCGAATGTCTATTCCAATAGCATTCTTTCCAAATCGATTCTTTTACTCGGCTAAACTCAAAAACGCTGCGGACTTGCGAAATTTGCCCTTCCACTTTTACAAAGTGATAAACCTCGACTCCATTCAAGACAATGACAAATTTTCGAACACTGCTGAGGCGAATTTTGTCGCCAATCTTTTATACACGATAATGTCTTGTCCAAAATTGAATGATGTCAACACTACGATTAGAGTAGGCATCATAACACCGTATAACAATCAGAAGAACATAATCACCAAGAAAATTAAAGAGAGGTGAGTGAACGGAATTCAAAGGATCTAAAATTATTTGCCGCATGTTCATCGAATTAATACATTGAAATAAATTGATCGTTACAGTACAAGTTTGCCCGACAAAACCCAGAAAAAGTTTACTTATGAAGTGAACACTGTCGACGGCTTTCAAGGTCAAGAACGCGATGTCATAATTATGTCGTGTGTAAGAAGCAGCGGCATTGGGTTTTTGTCAGATCCACAAAGATTGTGCGTAGCCTTGACAAGGGCCAAGCATACCTTACTACTCTGCGGCAACTTTAAAACCTTCGGCGTGAGCAAAGAAATGAGTTATTATTACGCCTCCTGTTTGATGTGAATGATAAAGTATTATTTACAATTTCAGAGGGATCCAATGTGGAATGCGTTACTGGGAGATGCGCAAGTTCGCCGAGATTACATCGATATTAAGGCAAACGCTTCACCGGAAGAAATCGCGCGGGTTGTCATTCGATAGATGACGAAATTAGTATTAGAGACTGTGGATTGAGATCCCTGTCTATTTTTGTACAGTATAGGAGTAAGAAACAAAGCAGATGCCATGGCGAATGCATATGAATTGTTTTCACGACATAAGATGTATGTAATGTAAATATTGTAAAATAACTATAATTCGTCTCTTAGTATCTTCATTCGATCCCATTGATATTTAAAAGTTCATAAGTACGGATCCTTATTATTATTATTATTATTATTATTATTATTATCTATTAAAATTATTATTGTTAGTTCAAAGATTTGTAATACATCTGCTTCTTTAAAGCATTCATTTTCTGTTTGTTCACAATGGAAACAGTGATGAAGACGTATTACATGCAGTTGTATGAGATGGAATCATTGCGACTGAATAATTTCGTTATGTTCCTTAATGTTTTAGTTACTTTTTTATAGGAATAAATTGAGAACCATTAATGGTGAACGCATCTTGATAAATGTACAAAAATAATATATTATTTAGTAACTTCATCGGTGCTTGACTGTTTGACGATTAGTTCGATAAGCTGTGAAGGTAATTCTAAAGTTGCGTTGTTCTTATCATTATCCCTGTACTATTATGTGCGATCAAGAACGGATCAATGCAGTATGTGTACGAATGAATACCCCAATTGGAGATTTCGAGGTAGTTTTCGGATGTTTTTGATTTGTTTTTTTAACATTTTCCCTTCCATTCGCAGGGAATTTATTGACGCTGTTCCAGAGCTTCATTCGTTGAAGAAAGTTGCGCTTTTCTGCGAATATTACCTTCTTACTTAACTTTAATTTTCAACCGTCACGTTCTGAAGTGTAAGATATTTTGAAAACACCATGTATGTACAGCAAAATATAATACCATTTGAAAGATCAGAGTATAAGAAGGAAAAAAGCTGTTTTATCGTATTCTGTGATGTCATTCGTATCGCTATGAAGATCTCTATCTTTTTAGTTTGTACTTAATACACAAAAAATATACACACAATATGCGTTTGTATTTGGGTACCTTGGTTTTCGAGTCTAATAGCTTCGGGGCATAAACAAAAAGTATATATCAGAATTATTTTCACTGGCCTTTGTTGTGTCCCCGAGGAAAGACCTACAATTAAACGTGTTAAATATGAAATCGCCATCGTTATAAAATTGTTATAATATTTGTCTTTCTGTTTATTTGATATTTTATATTTCTGTAATACCCTGTTCTATATTCTATAAATAGTGGCATGTGCCTTACCGGGGGTTTACCATGGTTTTAACAGGAATGACACATGTGTTAACGTTTTAGAGATGCGGTGTAGGATGTTTTTTTGTTAGATGCAAAGTCACGTGGAGTTTACTTCAACGTAAATTGGTTGCCTGAAGAAATAAAGCCCAACATACATCTCGTGCGGCATAATTATTCAATGTTTTGTGCATAGAAGCTAAAGGGTAGATGCCACAGAAAGGACTGAAATTTACGTATAAAATATATACGGTATGTAAATATTATAAATCATATAAACATAGATTGTCTGACAATAAAGCAGAAGTGTACATTTTTGCAAAATACATCTATGAATAAAAACAATTAGTCAATGGAATGAAGAGATATCAATCCAGGGGAGCTAAGGTAGAAATATCAATGTAAGAATCATCATTTTTGTCCGAAAAAAAAATATTTTATAAAAGAAAATTATCATTTAAAGGACATAAAAATCAATCTCTTAATCATATCAGTAACAGTTAGGACATACTTGAATTCTGTGCTTTTCGCAAATGTGTCGATTGCAAGTGCGACAATGAACTCTACTTTTTCTATCTTTTTCAAGAGGGCATGTGTAACATCGTTTTATGTGGTCCGTTCTTGTCGAGTGAGGCAAAATTTCAATGTTGAGAATGTTTTGAAAGAATGTTTTGAATAGAAAGACTGTAGAAAAGATAAACGGTTTATTTTCTCATTTTTCTTATTGTAACGATAAAGTATATAGACGTTGATTCCACCTTGATCAAGCATCCCGTATAAAATCGCCATTGGCCACCGCGCAGTTTTTCTCAATGTCGAATATTTGCGGCACAAGTATTCGAAGTCAAGTCACAATTTTGTTTCATTTGTTGAATCGATTCGCTGGTGTAAAACGTTTGGCGCAAGCAACTATTCGTTCCGTTCATTAAAACGAAATGCACCCTATACCTAGATGTATTATGTATGATTATAAAATTTTTTATGTTATACAGCTAATACTACATAGATATAATTTGGGCAAAACTTGGTGGTCGATTACTGGTACCATTTTAAGAAATTATTGGTCGACTACTTTCTCGTATCTCCAGCAGATGTCGCTGCCTGTACCATTTCGGCGAGTTATCGACTGATTAATTGTCCATGTGACAGAGAAATTTCACCACCTTCAAATGGTCATTCACATCGTCATAGATGTGGAATATCCAGAGATTAGGGAGAAGATCAACAACGTCTGACAAACGTTGAACCCTCCAAATTTGTGTCAGCGTCATCTCAGCGTCCAAAGGATGAACTGTGGATACATTCGTACCCTCAGGAAGTTGGCTTCCCTACCATAGTCATATATAAGGCAAAAGAACATATATATATATATATATGGAAGAATGTTTGTCTCGACTGAATTTTTATATCATTTATTCGATTGCAACCCCACTCTAACCACTGATATCTTCATTGTGCAATCGGTTTTTTCAATCACGAAAACGCCCGAGCATTCTGTACGGTGGTCAAATTATATATATTGTTCTCTTCACTTATATATATATAAATAATTATCTCTATCATAACTTGCGGCCAACTTATCGTGGATGTATAAAAGTTCACCCTTCGACCGCTAAGATGTCGCAGAACCAACTCTTGAGTTTTCAACTTTTGTCCACCCTTGCTAATCTCTCTTCCTAATCACTGGTACATGGAACGACGGTTGGCAGCAGGTGGCGGTTTCTCACGTGCTTTTCATAACAAACTGTAATACAATGATATAACATCACGATTGCATCATACGATCGTAACGAAGACATTCTTTTTTTGCATATCTAATATAGGAAGGATAATCGAAAATGGTGAATATCATGGTAATCGATGCAGAAGACTATCCATCCAAATGCTCAGAAATGGAAATTTTCTACGGTCAGCAGAGTTCACCATTTGGCGACTGTTTAATCGGCATTACCGGTTCAGAAAAAGCTGTATGCTTTTTATGGTTCATCGATGATAATTACACCCAGTGTCTAAACATACTGAAGAAAGAATGGCGTGGAGCCAAACTTATCGAAGATCTCTCAGTTACTCAGAAAGTTGCGGAAAAAGTTTTTTCAAGTACAGAGTACGATGATGTTTCAGTGCTTCTGCGTGGAACAGAGTTCCAAGTAAAAGTATGGAAGGCCCTTATGAAAGTATCGCGAGGTGAGATTGCAACTTATACTGAAATCGCAGACATGATTGGTTCAAAAGGCGTAAGAGCTGCTGGCACGGCAATGAAATTGAATCGAGTAGCTTTTATCGTGCCTTGTCATCGTGTCGTTTCCAAGACTGGAGTAAACAAATATCGTTGGGGAACTGAACGAAAAGACAAGATATTGGACTTTGAGAAGAAAACTGCTTAACAAAATTATTGTTCAAATTATTTTTGACATGGAACGTTTGAATCAATTTGAATGGAAATATTTGTTTATGTATAGCTTATTTATCAGAAATAATATAATTTTGTATACCTTATAGCCTAGAAGTTCCAAAAGTCTATGCGTTCTTGTAGTGAATAATCTAAACGAATAGCAAATTTGATATTAAAAACCTTTGATTTCTTATTGAAATAGCTGAATACAAGAAAAAAATGAATAGCACAGTATTATTGATAACTGGACATTCCAACTATTTATTTGTCTCTTGCACTTGTTTGCATTACGTTTTTCCTTAAAAATTCAAACTCATATCTTCATTGCATCATCCGAAATGAATTAAGTTTTTACTAGTATAGAAACAAAGACTAATTAAAGAGCGCAAATAAAAATCCAATGACCGAATATAGTAAAACTATTCAGTAGTATCAAAGAAAGTATATATTAATAATTTTGTACTTAATAGAAATAAAGAAGTAAAATATTTTGATAATGAAAAAACCTACATTTTTTTGCATTGTGGTATAGATACTCCCTTAATTAATGAGAGAAATTCCATACCAATATTTATTCATCATAGCATCTGGTATCCAACAGTTTGATGGAAAAATAAATGCACCTGACAAGCCCCTTACTCCTTCCAAATCTAAGAATCTAGGGGCTATCACAATATCTTTTTCTACAAACTATACGTATACAATTAACAAGTTTACATGTATTTACACATAGACCTGCGAGAGAAAAAAAACAGTGACAGACTTTAGATTTTCATAATTGATTCACAAAAAAACACATAAAAAATCACATTAACATTGGGTTAATTAACCGTTTCGCATGTATTGTCACTGTTCGCGCAAAGTCATTCCTAAGCTCTGTACATTCTTTCACGCTGGAGATAGCCAACAGTGGCTTCCTCGACTACCAATCCTTTAGACAAGAAACAATGTATCGAAACGGCCCTCAATTAACTCGGCTAGACAACACTAAACATATATAAGACGAATTAAGAAGCAATCGATACAGATGATATTTTAAACAAAATGCACATAAAACACAAAATCTGTTTAGGAAAATAAAAATTGAGCCAAACTCTTATCTTACGAGGCAGTGGAGATAGTCGTGAGATTTGTATTGGCTCGCTCTAAGGATATACAAGAAAAATGATAGTCCGCCGATTAAATACATCTATAAGGTCCATAATAATATACTAAATGAAATAAATATTAATGACTTGTGACCTGTCTAGAAACAGCGTCCTTTCGAGCGGTGCAAGGAGGCCTCTTTCCCATTGAACAATTTGCATTTTTATAGTTGCTTTCTTAACATTTCATTTCGAGATATTTTCGAATTTTCATTCTTTCCCTTCTTCCTCGGCTCGTTCATAAATCGTTATTCAGAATATAATATTATAACGGATATAGGAATAACATAAATTGTGTTTCTACAATTTCTACAATGCCGTCTCGTGATGGCGTTAAAACGCTTGGCGAGTTATAATAGTTCAATAGTTACGTGTATCAAAATATAAATAATTCATTCTCTAGTCGGTAAAAAGTTCATTGTCAGTCGTTCGTTAGATGAGATTATGATAGCCAATTATCTTGACGAAGGCAGCTATGATTGTCATGAAAATAGTAATTTCGGTCGATCTTCTCGTCCTGCGCGACGACGAAGACGACGAATGACTCGGTACCGTCTTTTTCGTTCCAGCTGTAACGAGAAACAGTATTATTAGTAAAATAAGAAAATGTTCTTTTTTTATGAACGATATCATTGTTTTTATTATTAAATGTATTGCGGAACACGCGTAAAAATGTTGTAAATATTTGTAAGCAAACTAAATACCTCCTAATCTGGAACGTGGTGTTGATGTAATCCTCATTATTGGATCATGAGGAATCGGTTTGATAGCCGTAGGCGCGGGACTCGGCGAATTTCCATAGCATTGACCTAAGATCGATGAATTAATTACTTTACGACGTTTGTAGATAACGAATCAAAGTTGTAATAGGATAGTTCATTAATTGACCAATTTCAGTGTCATTCCAGTCAAAATGTTATGAAAATCTACCTTTTTTATAAAGGCGCATTCCTTCCTTTTGGGGATCAATATTTCGTAGGCAATGGTCGCCTGCTTCCTTGATATAAATCTCCTCGTCATTAACAATGAGACCGACGAAACACTCATTCGTTCCTGTATCATTTCGCATCGTGTAAGTGTACATGACACCGTTTTCCTCCCATTGTCCAAGACACAAGTACGTTCGTTCTGTAAAAGAAAGGATTTTAGCAAAAATAAATTAAGCATTAGCAAACAAGAGTATTAAAATATAGGAATACGAATGTTAACTATTTTCATCAAGATCGTTTGTCCATGAAGAGATAAAAAAATGAACCGCAACAATTATTATTAATATCTTCGTGAACGCCAATATCTTGAAATGAAAAAATTGAATTTCGCGAGTCATGTTTTACCTTCGTATAATTCACCGGATTCGCAGTCAGTCACTTTGTAATACATTATCTCTCGTGTGTTACAGTTGCTGCTCAATTCGGCACACGTTCCTGGCAAATCGGTTATCCTTCCCATGTATTTGCCGGTTATGGGACAGGGTGATTCAACCAATCTCTCGAGGCCTGTAGTTTCCAAATATTCAATTATATTTTAATTCTTCGTTTATTCGATAATCATTATTTAATTCCCATTAACTATATTTTTCAGAAATACTCACGAGCTTGTGTCATCCAATCGGATTTATCTAGATTCTGGTCGTCGCACAGGTCGGTTTGATAAGCCGGACTGGAAACCGTGCCTGAAAAACAATCGCACTATGTAAGTAATAATTTGTATTTTTCCAATGCTACAAATAATTTATTAATACACCTGTGTAAACAAATAATTGTATTTTTAATTACCTATTTTGAATTCCAGAACGTTTTCGCTCCTTTGCCTCATCATAAGGCACACGTAAGCTTCTTGCTCGCTGAAAAAGAAAAAGATAGGAAGAATTAATTATGAACGTTGCAAGCGAACAATGTAAGATCATTAGTGGAACCAAGGTCATCGAAGTTACGACTGTGGTTTTTTAAAATAATGTTTATGTTACCAATGGTCCTTTGAGTAAACCACGAAACGTCCTGTCTCGTCGTTGGAATCGACGGTAACGAATGTATAGCTGTGATACCCATTGAGATCATTGAACGTCATCGTTCCATTAATAATAAGGGACTCTTCCCACTCGCCTTGCGCCCATTTCGGATATCTGAATCATAAATTCAGACGTTATCAGAGATATTGTACATTTTATATTGCTATTTATTTTCACAACGACAATTTTATGTCACTAGATAAATTAAAAGTTCAATAAAAAGTCGTCATAACCTTAACAACGAAACTCCACGAAAGCGAAAGTTCGATCACTATAAAAAATATGTTCGAATCGTTACTTACGATGCAACATGGGTTTTGATGTAATTGGGGGTTCTCTTTAAATTAGACGCTTTGCTGAGTATCAAAGTTTCGTAGCCGCTTGTCGAATTCTCGAGATTTTGAGTGCAACTCGAATCGCTGCTGAACGATAAATATGTTTTCCCCTTTTTGTTGTCCGAATGATACCGCTGTTTGGAAACATATAAATCAACATGAGAACATATAGTTTATATATATTAGACTGTGCCATTTTGGGCAACCTTTTTCTTCTTCTTACTAACAGGATTTAAAGTTATAAAAAGGTAAAAAAGAAGCTTGTATAAATTTTAGCTCGAAATATTAATATTTAGAGGTCGCTTAAACACATCTCTACTTCCCGTTTAAATAGCACAGGGAAAAAAATTTCTGCCGGAATTTTATAACACGGTCATGGCATATTCTACAAATAAGCTGCCGCCATATACTTGTGCAGAATTGAAAGCTCTACAAAAGCTCTTATACTTGTTTTGATAAACTTAGCCATTCAAGGGATATTCGAGTTCAAAGTTCAAAGTGTATGAAAATTCATCGTATATTGTTAATATTACAGCAAATCTATCGACTATTGAAAAACATCAAATGACTTTTGTGTAGATTATTAAATTTACTATCCAAATTCTTTAATTTATAGTTA
>JAPYZU010008715.1:0-10768 GCA_030523005.1 Tryphoninae sp. B BG-2022a | reverse complement strand
AACTAGTAAACAACAATCCATTAGTAAACTAGATATTCTCCCGGTTTGCTAATTGATTGTTTATTCGTGACGATAAATACAGCGAGCGATACGTAAATGCATTAAAAGTGATTTGAAAATGTTTTCAAAAATTGGCAAGTTTGTTGAAATTTGTAAAAATAAAATAATTTGTCATCGTAAATTGACGATCAATCTTCATGGAGATTTTTCATTCCTATTGCTATGTATTTCTCTCTCTCTCTCTCTCTCTCTCTCTCTCCCTTTCTCCCTCGTTACAATTAGCATATTAAAAATTTAAGTATTTTTAATATAACAATCTCTCTCTTTTCAACGACTATTACATATATAACTATACCGAGAAATTCGAATCGTTAGTTTCTAAAACGAAAAAGTCAGCGATAACTTTGTCAGTGACTATTACCGAACACACTCACGGTATCGGAAAACACGGAATATCTTGTTTCCTGGACCTCTTCCGGGTAGAATAAACATATATATTTTGGCAAGCTGCCAAAAAATAAGTTAGATTTGTCGCCGTTTTTTCGCGTTATGAGTCGTCGCAAAAACTGCGCGATCAAGATTTCCCGAGGCTGAGCTTGGCGGCAACGACGAGAATAAGTTTCGCGGGATTTAGGAAAATCCTTAGATTATGCTAAACGACAAGAGCCTGACGTTGGAGGAGGATATAGAGCAAGCTCGTACGGGCTCAAAAAAACCGGCCTTAACCACCAGAGAACCCCTCTATCAATATATACAGTGGCATGAAGAGGCCAAAGGCCGGAAACAGGAAGAAGATGAAAACAGGCTCTGTGTCCACGATACGTTGACTTCAAGGTTCGGGTCGATGGACACTCACTTACATTTGATAAATTCCGATAAGGGGATGTCTCCTTTATATGCATTCCGGGAGTTTCCGTGCCGCACTCCATCAGTGTCTACAGTAACAAAACAAAAACCAACGTCCTATCTACCATCAGCGTGGACAACTTCCATTCGATTCAGTTCCATTTCGCTAATGACAACCACTCGAGCTTCAATCTTAGTTCAAATTTATCATTCTTCATAAACGAACCTTTTCTCTCGTGAAAAATTGCTCCCGATACATTTAAAAATAGAAAACGCCCGGTAATTAATTCCAGAATAGTCATCATCTTTATCCCTGCAATAATCGCGATGAAAATAATAAAATTTTTTACATAAAGCGTTGAAAAATATACGTTGAGAACGAAATTAACCATAGGGTGGGTTTGTAATTTTCTATCTCCAATTTTTATTTCGTCGAGATGCTGGCCGTGTTTTTTTAACGACGAGACTTTCCACCATACCATTCTGTAATTTGCTTCAGTACCGATTTCTCAAACTTGATCTGTATCATAAATTTCTCAATTTTAACTGACATTACACAATGCTATTCCATCAGGGTAACGATATTTTGGTAATTTATGCTAATTATACGCTGATCCGTAACAAGAACAGATATCCACTTTCCGCATAAGGCTCAAGCTACGATTATATCGGCTTTACGTAGCCACGTGCGCTTTTTCACGTGGAAGGGATATTAATCATTGGCGAGTCTTGGTGTAAGAGGAGGGTAAGGAATCACGGATCCTCATCGTCTACTCGTTCGTTCACTCGCTCGAGTGTGCGAGACGTGCCAAGAGTTGGGCAAGCACGTAGAAAGCGAACGAGATGGAGAATAAGAAGAGACAAGAAGTTTGCGTCGACGGAAATATAGCGGTGAGAGTTTGAAAGCTTGTATGATGAAAGACCAGATAGATGAGATTATATGAGAATGAAAAAGAATAAAAAGTATCTATATGCGTTCCATCAAGGGGCTATAGCCCTCTCTACTTTATATGTATGAACAAAAGCTGGGAGTACAGATAATTTACGACGACATTAGGAGCAATGGTCCGTTAATAAATAATGCTGGAACATCCTCGCGAAACGTTACAGGCACGCTCGAGTGAGATAGGAAAATTATCGACTCCTCGTTCCATCCTCCTACGTTACCTCTCAGCGCCACAATCATTCCACGGTTTGCACTTTTTATCGCTCTTCGGATACTCGCCCTTTTTAATCAAATTTTATCGCACGAAAATAAGTACAATAATTTCTTCTTTTTTTTTCCCGAATTTCCTATAAAGCGGAAAATGTTGAAATTCTCGTACCCGCTAGTCCACGGACGTTAGCGAATCGATGGACCATTTTGATTCGAAATGTCTCAAATACGAGTAGAGATTGGGAGCTTTGGGAAATACAAAAAGCTTGAAACGACTCGTTTCATTGCGAGGTTGGGTATAACATAAATCTCCGGTTTAGGTTACTATCTATACTTCCTGGATGACCCTTTCGATACATCCTCTCGTCCAGCTACCCTGTATTGTTATATACCGCAGCCCATAATATCTATCGCTTGACGTTCGATTTATTCGCGAGTCAATAGCGCACCCATGCGCGCGGATTTGTCGGCTTTTATACTCGAGGCTTTTCATTCTCGTAGCCATCTGCTTGTATCAGCGGATCCGATGGTCAACGAGATTTTCCCCTTTACACGGATATTTGGCATCACATTTTTGAGCTGTCCATTTAACAATTCCTCTACCATTTTATCAAGAATTCCATCGCCAAAATATACAACGTTTCAATTGTTTTTTCTCTCTGCATTATTTCGATATTCGAATTTTGTACAGATTGCAATTGTGCAATACAAAATTAATGCAATGCGCATATGCGCCTGTGGTAGAGAAGAATATTATAAATTTCTCGTCATCAACTGTTGGATGAAAAATCTAGGTCGAACATAGCTGGCTAGGTGGATAGGTAGCTAGGGATGGAAAAAAAGGCGGTGAATATGAAATTCTTGGGCGGCAACGGACGTGATCTAGCCACCGAGTGTGAATGAGGGAAAACACACCTTTGGAGAAAGCAAGAATGTAAGTGAACGAGAGGGCTATCGAGAGTGTAATGCAAAGTGCGAGGACATGTTAATCTCGTACGCATTGGGACGCAAAACATTCTCCTCGATTCGTTCGAGCCTTCCCGAGTTATATAAGTATATAAGTAGAATATAAGTAGAAATTCTCCGGGTTCGAGCAAGTGAGATGATAATGGTCAAGGACGCGTCTCGTCGCATTGAAGATCAATGACAAGACGCGCGTGTCCCTGATCTCGACTCTAATGAGAATTTCTCGCATTTCTGTCTGGTTTCCCATCTCCCATTTACTTTTTCCCCTATCGTACTGTCTACCACTGTCTGCCAGTGGGGGCAAGTTGCTAGAACTCCAGGGGAGTGTCTCCCTCGGAAGTTTCGATCTCTTCCATATCGACGATCTTACTCCGTACAATTTCATATTCTCGAATGGGGCTTGAAATTCAGACAATCTAGTCATCTAAAATAGTTTGAAAAAAGAAGATCTAATGTCGAATGTTCCATTCATAAATGGGATAAAAAGAAAGGTGGATATGTTCTGTTTCTGTGGGAAGGAATAATATATATTCCTACACCAAGATACTGTAACTTATTGTTAGTCAATTTACGAAGCGTGGACGTGTCAGAAATTGCGGAAGAACGTTCATATGTAGTTAACCATGCGGGATAAAAAGAAACACGCATCAAGGATGCGAATATGAGTCAGTGAGCGAAAGTAAATTATGTTACATCTCCTGGAAAAAAACACAGACTAACGCGAGATGAAAACTTTCGGAAGCCAGAAGGCTAACGAGTGAGGAAGACGAATTCTTGTTTTTTCTTCTCTTCCCCCTGGCTCTTTCGCTTTTGCTCGCTTTCCGACTCTCTCTCGTTTACCCACGAACGTGACAAGCGTACGTTATACATATCTATATACAGATAGAGGAGTACTCAGCTGCACTGAAGTCGAAAGTTGGACATGGTCGTGTTGGATTTTTGTTCTCTTTTTTCATTCTTTTCCCTCGTCCATCCCTTCCATCTTTTTGACGTTACACTAGCCCGAAGCCCTTTAAGGCTTTCCAGTGTCATAGCTACGAAAGGCCAGTATTTTCATTTCCTCGCTAACGTGACCAAAGCGTCTATAAAAGATTGCTTTATATGTCTCCATTCGCATAAGACCGTTAATTCTAGTAGAATGCTTTAAATGGAGCATCCCTATTCTAACAGGGTTTTTAATTAAAATCGTAAACGCTCGCAATGGAGTTGAGCTGGAACGTACGAATTAAACCTAGGTCTTCATTTTCAACCGACCAACGTAGAAAAGGTGCTACTCGAACCGACATGAAATCATGCTAGATGGACAATCTAGTAGTTGGGAGGTTCGAAAATTTAATCCAGAGCGAACACGTATTATTTGAACAATAAAGGATCCGAAGTTAAATTACATATGATATTTCGTAACATTACGGTAATATGATATCGTAACATTACAGTCATTTGATTGTTTATGATCACCAAAATAAATAAAAGTAGCGTTGATGTTGAAAACGATACGGGACAATTCCATTTAAAAACTCGTAGACATAGCGATGTGGCTACATCATGTTCCTACATGGTGCTTTGATCTGGGTAATTGACCTAAATATGCGATTAAAATATTATATCATGAATTATCTGATGTTTTTGTAGGTGACGATGCAGTAGAATGCATGGAAGAGATGGAACGTGGTGGTAGGGAATGGGAGTGACACGAGAGATGTAGTACAGAATAAGAGATGTACTCGACACGTTGGTCGCCCTATTAGGATGATACGTAATAACCATGCAGTCGTAGTTGAGATCTACTTCACCTTCTCATGCCTTCAAGGCTAATTGTCACTGCAACAGCCTGTTTTTTTTACTGTCGTGGTATAAAAACTCCGATGACAATTAATAAACCGATGGATACCTCTTGGATAAGTACAAAGAACTCCCGCGGGAGTACCGTGGCGCGACGAGCGGCTCGCTGGGCGTGGCGCCCTCTCCTTGGCTCGCGCGGGACAAATTCAAATTGCTTAAGACGCTTGTGTTTGAATTGAACGTAGGAGACACTTATATTGTTTACTCGTTGGCCGACGAGAAAAGAGACAACGTCGAGATGAAATAAAGGACTAAGGTACCTGCGGGTAATAAGGCCTAGCTAAGGGAAATTTGAAATAATTCAAAAAATAATCATACGAATCAACAAATTTTAATGTTAATCAGTTTCAAATATTCGTTATTATAAAATATAAATGAAACAGGTTTACGACAGTGAGGTAATAAGGTCTAAGACTTTAATTTGCTTAACCCTTTGAGACCTGAGTACTTTCAAGCTTATGTGGTCCACAGTCGCATAGGCTAAAGCATATATGCGTACTTAGAGCTCAAAGGATTAAATAATCGAAATAAACCTGGCATATTTGGTAATTGACATCATTAATCATGGCAATACAGTAACGATGCTTTAAATCTTTAAAGAATACATGAATTGACTCGCTTAATAACCCTAGAAATCGTTAGTATCACTAGCGGTATCATTATCCGGTAATTTTCCGACCACAAGACTCGTTTAGGAGGCATCGTGATCGTAGACACTAAAAATAAACATCCATCCATTAAAAAAAAACTGTAATTACTTATTTACACACCTACCATTTTGAAATAAATGTGAAAGTCACCATAAAATAAAAAATATGCACATAAAAAGTAACGAGGAGGACAATAAAGCCTATAGTTACATTCGAAAGGCCTTATTAACCGCTGACAACGTGGGTATAGGAAACAAAATAAAAAATATTTGAGCTACGATAAGTTTTTCAACTATTCAAGATTAAAAGAGTGTGAATTAAAAATGAAATAGACTGTAAATTTACATAGCTAATTCTAAAATAAAACAAACTACTGACGATTGATTAGGGCGTTTTTTTTTATTGTCTGTGCCGCGTGGATGCCCCTCACGTTGAATGATACAACACTGACGACGGCTAGCGAGGGTATAGCATATGTGCACGGTTGAGGCGCCATCTAGGTTCGTTAGGCACGTTTGAGTATGTTCTTGAGCGATGCCGCTTATTTTAAATGATATTTTTGTGACTTTGGCCTTATTAACCGATAAGCTTTATTACCCGCAGGTACCTTATATAAATTTGAAAAAGAGAATGTTAGTGTAGAATATAAGTATTTCTAGGTTTTAAGTGCCTCTTTGTGTTCTGAACGACGTCATATTTATATTATACAGCCCTGAAATACATCTTTCTACAATGGAATATTGGGTTATTTATCGATTCGACAGTAGCTAACATATACGTTTCGAAGGGAACACTGCGTCGTGTCGGATCACGGAAATTTTACAAACTCACGATGATCCAGCAGTAATGGGCGAACCCTAAAAATGCCAGAACAGGTTGCTAAATGAACTTTGTGATTGGAACGTCGTTCTTTATATCGCAAGAGTAATCGATGTCCCACTTTCGACACTTCGATCAAAAAGATAAATCGTCTGATTCAGAATTACACGAGTCACTGATCTTCCTACGGATAAGACTAGACCAATAAAAAAGTTGGTCTAGTACCCTCCACCCCTGCACCCTCCACTGTGTAACCTGATTCGCTAAACGTTGTCCGTTTGTTTCTGTTCTTTCAGTATTTCATCGGCAACGGAGCCGTGATAGCATTATACGGGTCCATTTCCGGATTGACCTATACCAGCCAAGGAGAAAATCGGGAACAAATCGAAGCTTCCGGAATGACCATCCCGACATTGTAAATCGTAAGAGGAACTCGAGTCATCGATCTGTCGTTTCCTCAGGCTGATGAGAATGACGATGACAACGATGACGAATAAGGCTTTCCTAGTACGTCGATTGATCGGCTCGTCCGTGACTTAACTCCCGTAGCGTCGAAGAACGCAAGGTCGAAGGTCATCCACGTGGAGATAACGAATAAAAAAGCCAAAGTCTCTTCACGAGGTGTTGCGATCGGTCGACAGTGCGGCTGTCGGTGGCCGTCGTCTCGTCGGTCGTCGAGCCGAGGATGGCGACGACCCCGGAAACATCGGATGTCTCGGCGACCTCGGCGACCTTGGCCGACCTTCTTGCGACCTCCGATGATTTTTACGCCAACAAGACAAACTCGACGATCGTCGTACCCGAATGGCCGATCGCCGTTTCGAAAGGATGTCTACTAGGCTCGATAATAATAACCGCTGTATTCGGAAACTTGCTCGTGATAGTGTCCGTAATGCGCCATCGAAAATTGAGGATAATAACGAATTATTTCGTGGTATCGTTAGCACTGGCGGACATGCTAGTAGCTATGTTCGCAATGACTTTCAATTTGAGTGTGCAGGTGACCGGACGTTGGTTATTCGGTTATTTCATGTGCGACGTATGGAACTCACTCGACGTTTACTTCAGCACGAGCTCGATATTGCATCTCATGTGTATATCGGTAGATCGTTATCACGCAATAATGAAACCTCTCAAGTATCCGGTAAACATGACGAAGAAGGTCGTGGCTTACATGTTACTCGCTTGTTGGTTATCACCGGCGATAATATCCTTCCTCCCGATATTTAAAGGTTGGTACACCACTAGCGACAATAACGAGTATCGTCACAAACATCCGGACATTTGCGAGTTCAAGGTCAACGAACTCTATGCCATCCTCTCCTCCAGCATATCCTTCTGGATACCCTGCGCGATAATGACCGCGACTTATCTAGCTATATTCAAAGAGGCTAACAGACAGGAGAAACATATGCACACTCTTAGGGGTACAGCGATGCTCCTGTCTCACAGGCCGAGTCGCGACCTCAACAATCACAACGGTGAAGTGAACAGCGGTGGCTCTTCGAAAACGTTGACGCTCAACGAGATCTGTACGGATCATCTTCACACACCTACCAAAGACAAGAGTCTTATGACGATGAAGAGGGAGCACAAAGCAGCGAGGACCCTTGGAATTATAATGGGTACTTTCATACTTTGTTGGTTGCCATTTTTCTTGTGGTACGTTACGACGAGTCTCTGTGGTAACAGCTGTCACTGTCCCGAGATCGTCGTACACATCGTATTCTGGATTGGTTACACTAATTCGGCACTCAATCCGCTTATATACGCTTACTTCAATCGTGATTTTCGGGAGGCCTTCAAGAACACACTGCAGTGTGCATTTTGCTCGCTGTGCAGGAGAGAACCATCCGATCTCGAGGCACTGGACTTTCGACGACCGTCCTTGAGGTACGATCTCCACTTATTTCCTCCGGTATCTTCCATTCCTCCAGCACTCTTCATTTTTTGCCCTTGAAAAGGGCGATATAAGATCGAAATTTGTATTATTATGTAAATACTTTTCTTTCACACCACTCATCTTTTTTGCTATTCCTCCACCGGTCCGATCGACTATTTTGCCCATAAGGGATAGCGATCCCTATATCCCACCTGAAAAACTTGTCATCAATTTTTCCTTCGCTCACAGTCTACACTTCGTCCCTTCGTGCCACGTTTACTTTTTATTCTTCGATTTTTTTGTCTCGTTGGATAGTATTCTTTCTTTCTTCCACTTTTTCTTCTTGCATCGACCTCTCGTGTATTTCTCCGGCATGCCTCCGAGAGAGTCCTCGGGGACGCGAACGTCGCTACCGCAACCCCCGATGATTTATGGAAACTCGAAAACAAGTGTGTCGATCTACGAGATATCCCTCTTTCGTTACATGCTTTTCTATCTTTCCAGTCTCCAAATCTCCCGAGATCGTGCGAGATACAATAATAACCGACCCGCTATCTTTCCTGCACTCTTTCAAATGTCGCAGATATTTTTTAGCTTGGCTTGATAAAAAATTTGAAAAGTTTGCGTCTTAAAAAAAATTTGTATCCTTTCATTTATTGAATTGTATTTCTAATATATTCTCCAACGTGTGTTTGTTTACGTCTTTTTACAGGTTCGACGATCGTACGAAGAGCATGTACTCGGAGACCTACATAACGCACATCGACCGACGAAGATCGAGCGAGTTCGGTAGCAGTCTCTGAGAGGAAACCAAATTTAGATTTTAAGTCGCCAATCCTAAGTAAACAAAACAAAGAAACAAAATCAACGGCAAAAACAAAAATCACAACCTAAACACAAAAATGCGTCCGGTCCACCACGCGAAAAAAAAATACTATAATTATTAATATATTATCATTCGTCATCATAACGATTATTATTCGCAAAATTTATCGATTAGAAAGAACTGTGAGAAATCGCGAATTTATTCGCGCGAGTATCGGTTGTTATATTCTTTTCTTTTTAACTTACACTTTGTCACGGATTCCTTCCTCCCATCTTATTGCCAAAGTTAGTAGATACGATTCATTATCCGGGCGAATGAAAAGCAAGCTACGCAATAATGTGTGAAGGGATGATTGAGAGAAAAAGGGTGAATTTGTACGAATTTCGATAGGTGGCGAGGATATTATTGTTTATCGAGTGAAAAATTCCAAATGAAATTCGAGGGAGAATGTAAAAATATCAAAATCACGAAAGATGATTGTGAATAGTTGCAATATTTTTCGTCTACGAATAATCACTTGTCGCAAGTCGTGAAGTTTATTTCTACAATCCTCGAAGATATGGAAATCGAAGAAGGAAATCTACTTTCAACCGGATGATCGAAAATGGGGATGAAATATTTTAAAAAAGAGAAGAATAAACTGAGAAGATCAAAATAGATATAAAGAGGTGTTGCCACATTGAAAAGCGGATTATCATGAAAAGATCATTCTTGAGTTACGATCGAGACCCGGGACAATGCACGTGGGAGGTTTTCCAATATTCATCAACAGGGAACCCCTCGATCTCTCGATACGTCCGTAAAAGCGGAATATCCTACTGTATGAATCGACTCCCCGGAGGCGTCCTATCAATGATTTATATATACATCGACGTATTTCGTGACAATTCGGTGAACTCCGGATCTTGATCTCGAAGAATATTCTCGCCACCGTCTCGTTAATTCGTAAACTATGCTTCGTTTTTTTTGCGAGAATGTGCAAGCACAAAGTGTGTGAGAAAACGTAAGAGATGTTTTTTGATTTTTATGTTGTTGTTTTTTTTTTTTTCATAAATTAAAATAAATAATGCGATGATTCGAGTTGTTAGTATCGTAGAGTAAAGATGAATGGAAGAGAGATCGCGCCACTGGCTGGCGACCAAAAAAAGAAATCACTCTTTTTCAGGGCCTATCTGAGATATTATTATTGCGATAAGTTTTAGATAAATTGTAAATGATCGAAGCGTTATTGTTAGTATCGTTATTACCACTATTATTAATATCATTATGACCATTGAATTGTCCCCATGAAGTTTTAGGAATGGAGAAACAACCGGGAACTGCTTTCTCGACGAACCTACGTTAGTTTTGCACATCTTCGTGTATATCGCAAATCTGGACTGAGAAAAATTGGCCAGAGTCGTAAATAGCTCATAATTATTATCACGTGCAATATATCCGAGAGTGTGCTCAAAAGCCGTATAAATCGCGACGAGATGGTCGTTGGGACGCGAAACGAGTTTTTCTTTTTCGCTTTCTTTGCTATTTTTTGTTTTTTTGTTTTTGTTTTAATTTCTCCTATAATTCTTTTTTTATGTTAAATTCGTTGTTCTTTTCTCGCGGCTATTTAGTCGTTTCGTTATACGGAGTCAAGGACGTGAGCAATAAAAATATTAATGAGACGTTTTGAACGTTAGCGTTATCGCAGAAATGCGCGGATTTATAATTTTCGTTACACCAACTGTGTGACCCCGACGACCGAGAGTGAAATGAGAAAAAAGTATATATATATATATATATAT
>JAPYZU010008692.1:0-10214 GCA_030523005.1 Tryphoninae sp. B BG-2022a | reverse complement strand
TCTTATATCAATCATTGAATAATTCGCATAACGAATTCGAAATAAAACGCAAAACGTGCGATTCGATATAAAATCGATAGTGAGAGAAACGGATTTCCTCGATGTAAATAGCTTTAAATTCGACCAACGAGGCAATTGCTTCGATAATTAACATTTCAATGACGAAATAATCCTTATCTTATATCAATCATTGAATAATTCGTCAAGAATAAATCTGAATAAAATTTTAAAATTTATTGAAATGATTTTTCTCTTTCAAACGAATTTGATCGTTAAAAAAATCTTTTTCTCTTCGTTCTTCTTACATCCACAATGATTTTTGTCGTTCTATCATGAATTTAATCAGATATTTTAATCGTAAATAAAATTTGATTCGTCTGGAAATTGATTCAAGTCGAAAAAAATGAAATTTTTTGTGAGTGAATCTCACGTTTGAAAATCTTTCACACGCGAAGTACGACACGAGTAGAACTCATCTCTCTCTGGTACGGGGGATATATAATACTATAGCGAAGTTACTATAGCGAACGCGAGCGTGATGTCCGCATTTCTGCTTGGCGCCGTGTGGACGTCGCGCCGTAGTCGCGGGGTAAACACGAACGAGAGTCAATAAGTCATAAAATCCCAACACCTCGACTCGTCGTGTGTCCGCGGAGTTTTCGCGCGGGGGCGCGAGACTGTGCGGATTCGCAACAGCAGCGCGGCCTCTCTTGCACGGATGAACGCGAATATTCACACGAGCACGCGAAAAGAGCGAAGACCAACACTGGCCTGCACCAGCCCCCCACGCGAATCTGTGCCAAAATATCTCGTTCCTACATATTATATATATATATGAAATATATATATATATATATATATATATATATATATTTCATTCATCGAGGCGTCGGCAGTCGCGAGAGAAAATAAATAGAGCATTTTTTTGGAAGCATCGATCTATTGTCCGATTTGCTTGTTCAAATAAACTTCCCACTTCCAATACAAAAGAATTCTAAGACGGGAATGGCCGTTGTATAAATTTTATTTTCTCCATTTGTCTCTTTTATTAGTTTGATCAACTTTTATTCGTCGAAGGTTAATTAATTCATAAATTAAATTATGAAAAGTTCAACGCAAACAAAGAAGACGGAATTTACAGTTGGTTGATTTAAGAAAACAGAACTGTCGGATTTCGAAAGATTTGGTAAATAAATGTTTATTTAATATAAATTAAATATATATATTTGCACATATATTTCATTCGTCGAAGCGTCGGCAGTCGGGAGAGAAAATAAATAGAGCATTTTTTTGGAAGCATCGATCTATTGTCCGATTTGCTTGTTTGAATAAACTTCCCATTTCCAATACAAAAGAATCTAAGACGGGAATGACCGTTGTAAGAATTTTATTCTTTGTTTGTCTCTTTTATTAATTTGATCGGTTCGACTTTGATTCATCGAAGGTTACTTAAGTTATGAATTAAGTTATGCGAAGTTTAATGCAAAAAAAGAATGAATTTACAGTCGATTGATTTAAGAAAACCGAACTGTCAGATATCCGAGGATTTAATAAATAAGCCTTTAACAGTATATTGATCTACGTTAATTACCAATATCAACAATTTTCATTTGACTGCTTACAATTAGCCAGAGA
The DNA here is from genome assembly GCA_030523005.1 of Tryphoninae sp. B BG-2022a. Lineage (NCBI taxonomy): Eukaryota > Metazoa > Arthropoda > Insecta > Hymenoptera > Ichneumonidae > Tryphoninae sp. B BG-2022a. Next base: position 8,579 of record JAPYZU010008692.1, on the reverse strand, counting down.
GTCATGGAAATCTTTAATTCGTATAAGTCAAAGCCCATTCTTTAGCTGTCCTCGTTCGTATGTTCGTTCGTTTTATGCATTTTTTGGCCATTTTCAAATTTTCAATGTGTTTGTATGTAGATCAAATATATATATCTAATGAAAAATATTACTGACGACCTGACTAGTTTATATAGAACATAAACATTCGTATATATATTTATTACTAAAAATATATAGATATATACACAAGTAGACTCTCGAGACGCACAAAGCGGTTTGTTCCGGCTTAAAATTTATTTTTTCGAACAGAGGGTGAGAAAAAAATGATAGGTCATGAGGATTAATTCGTCGAGCTTAATTATAGTGTTGTCTAGCAACGAAGTAACAAGGACCACACGTACATGAAAAACAACAGGTTAAGAGTGAGAAATAGAATTTCGAAATTGGCCAATATCGAGAAGCGAGAAATACTTCGTTTCTTTTCATTCTTTCAACTAGCATTTATTTATATATGTATATATATATAGCAGCATAAAGGAGATGTATATTATTTTAACTAAGTCCTCTCGAGTGTCCGAGAACAGAGAAGTTTCTTTCCGGGCCGCGCGGTTGAGAACCAAAAAAGGGCGAACTCATGGCGTTCGTTTATCGAAGAAGGCGCGCGGGTGGTTCCTCGTCGGCAAAGTCCTTACGTCGAAGATTTCTCAACGACTCTGTTACACCACACTTCGAGAGCGTAAAGAAAGAAAAAAAAAGGTAAGAAAACTCACAGCCTCTCCACCCTGTCGCATTTCTTCGTCAAGCCCAGCGGTAGTTTGCACGAATCTTTAGGGGTGCAACAAGTGTCGATCGCACGAAACACCTTTCTCGATGAAAGAAACGTTTATTCTAAATATTCTAAAATGAACGAACTCGAATATAGCTCGTATGTCCTTGTTAATTATTTAGTTTTGAAGAACAAATTTTTGCATCTTTTTTTTAATCCTGAGACTCCCTTTTTTTTGTGAAATAAAAATTTAATATTCGTAAAGCTTACGTCATCTTTTCCTTTGAGGAATTAGGGCACAATGAGATTTTATTAAATAGAAATAAACGTTCATGATAATATAAACATTTTGAAAAAATGGCAATAGACCGACGAATTATCTAGATAATTCGATGACAACCTGCTAAAGATATCTCAAAAAAACATTTCGAATGTACGAAAACCTGCTTTTGTTGATTTCAATACCCAGTTCGTATCAAAATCCATGCCATGTCGCAATAAAATAAAAATAAAAACAATAACATCTCCATTGGAATGAATTTATCTCGCCACTATGAAGAAATTACAAGTCCGTGTTATGTATATAGATAAAGAAAGAAACGACGAAAGAGGGATCTTTTATCTTTGACAAATGATGGTCCATATACCCCGATAAATCTGCAATTTAAATTTGAAAAATATCCCCCCTCCCAGAGTGGAATTAATTTCTTCTCATTTCCAATTTTGATTTATGTCGAAGTGGCTCGGCACGCGACAATGGAGGAGAAATCGATCCGGGAAAAGAGAGCACACTAACATCAACGGTAACAACAGTAATCCCTTTTCCAAAACGATAACTCATACAAACCATATCTATATGTATATGTATGTATCTAGTTACAATCTCTACAGCGATATCTGGAGAAGGGAGGAATTGCTACAAAAGTCTGTGAAGTAATATCGCTACGATTGGGGATATATAGATCGTGTGTTGTTTGAGCGCGGTTTGTCGACACATTTATCGAGCATCCCTCTCGTTGCTTACCTTTGAGCACGTCCCAAGCGAAAAAGCAATCCAGGAATAAAACTCACCCCCTGGATCCATCTATTTCCTCCCTCGTCGCGCATTCACCCTCGGTACACAGGCGAAATCCAAAGTAGAATATAGTCGAAATATGTAACGAATATCTGTACTTCGTTGTTGGTGCCATAGCCAGGAGAGAGTTATAAAATTCGTCGAATGTGGAGTACATGAGCCGTGTCGCGGATGAACAACACATTAGTCAAAGGGAGAGTTTGCGTGGCTGTACGACGAGGATGAGGGAAAATTCGAGAGAGAGAGTCCCGTTCGAGGGGGTTGGTTGGGAAAAATTGTCTATAGGAACGTTTCCATGCATCTACGCGACGATCCAGCGTCACGATACGCACTCACCCTTGTGTACGTGCACATGCACATGCGACATAAAACGTAGCTATCACCAGTAGAAAATGCCGCGCGTATACAGACGCTCGGTGGGAGGTGGAGGTATGCTATTTGTGAGCCGTCTGCCAATTTGTTTCATCCTTTGACAAATGCATTCGAGAGCGAAAGAGAAGACCGGAACGATCCACGATGCGGAGGGTGAGAGAGCGAGATGGAGAAGTAGAGAAAGAGAGGCAAGTAGTTCGACAAACTCGTCTGACCAAACTGCGGCAGAGGGAGGGAAAGAACGAAACGAGGAAAAATAGAGTGCCACGGATCGCGAGAACCCCCGCTGGAGCTATTAGAGAAGAAGGAGAGAAAAGGGGGTAGTGGGGCTTTCCCGCACACTATCACAATGACTTACCGGTTATGATAGTCGTAGAACGGAAGAACAAGCTAGAACGTACTTTCGTGACGATGTGGAAGGGTTGCTCTTACATATAGGTAGAAGATTTTCGTGTTGGTACGAAAGAGGCAGAGTCGCCCAGTAGTAACTACACCGTCGGTATATACGCCTTAGATATTATAGGAGTATACATAGGTATATATATAAAAACTCTATATATTGAACCCTGTGAAGGTTTTCGTAGTATTCGCCGGGAATGACACGGACGGGGATGATTTTACGAAGGCGACAGTGCAGAAATGCCATCGGGGCATCGGCGGCGTTCGGCAACACGAACTGGAATACTACGAACTGGTACACAGTTGCTCTTATATACAACGAGAGGGCGGAAAAGGGGTTTGGTAGGAGGATGTCGACATTGTAGAGGGTTGGTACCCTCGAGAGCGAAGATGGGGTGGCCTCTCTCTCTCTCTCTCTCTCTCTCTCTCTCTCTTTCTGTCTCTCTCTGATTCGGGTTACTAAACTGTAAACAAATTCCGAGACTTTTTGTGCTTTCATCGATTATCGATCCGGTCGACCCGGGTGCAGGGACCTCGGGCACGAGAACGTATAAGCTACCCCACGAGAAACGGAGATAGAGAACAAAACTACCGGGGCTTATATAGCGCGGGTCAGGTTAACTGCTGCACGTCGATTCCGTGAAAAATACGTATTTACTATACATGCCTGGTTATAGATCGAAGTGTATTTTTCTGTTTAGACTCGCATACGTAACGGGATATTCACAACAGACTTTTGTACTACTTTGACACGAGTTTGTACAACTTTTCTATCGTCCGGATTTTTACCGTGAATTCGATATGGACTGTTAGTTTCGATGTTTGATATTTAAAAAATATCCAACTTTCATGAACAAATATATATTTTCTAATGGCGCAATTTTACGTCGAACGATCGAAAGGATGAAAATTTACAAAGGATTAATTTTTTATTGCGAAACTCGCAGGATATTGAAATCTGGGTTGCAAATGGTTTGTTTAAGTCAAAGTAAACACAAACATTAACTTGAAAGACAAATTATCACATTTATCATCATAATTAACATTTTTTTAACAAATTTCCGAAAATTCTCCCGAAAATTATTCAACAGTGAAAAGTCTATGACGATTTTTGTCTTTAGACGTGAATTATATTTTTAAAAACAAACGCGAAAGCCTGGAATAAACGTCAATTAAAAAGTAATTTTAAAAAAATTTGTTTTCGTTGCCAATTTCAAATTTTCCCGCTTCCATCCGAAAATTTTCTCAAAAATTATTCATGGACTCTCTTAGTAACAATTACATCGTTCAATTTTCCTGACTTGACGATTAGCACATCACAAATCGTCCCGACATTCCGTCATTTTTTCCGTTATCTTCTCGATGCCGCCATCTTTCTTTTTTCGATTTCGACACGAGCATTTCCCTCTTGCCGTATTTATTTTCCTTCCTCTCTAAACTTCTCCTCGCTATTTCGATACAACTCCTACCTGCGCATCGATGCACTTCAGCGAGTCCCTGACTTTTCCCACCGTATTTTACACTCCTCCTCGTCGAACGTACGCGCATTTCCCGCTCGACGAATTTAAACCGCCCACGACATACACACGAGACACAGAGGATTCCACGACGACGAGGAGTCACCGAACGGGATTTTTGTGCCCGAATCCCCGTCGTGATCTCAAGGTATGTAATATATAATTATGTATATGCATATAAGTATATATATATATATATATATATATATATGTATATATAGTTATATCTATCCGTACGTACAAGCAAACATCGCATCGCCTTCGCGTCTCGTCCCAAGACTAACAGCGATAAATATAAATTCGATTCGCGATAAATATAAAAATGCAAATGAGCCGCAGCGGGCTCTCCACCGTGAAGACTCCTCGTAAAGCCGCCTAGCAGCATGTGGAACAGAGAGAGAAAGAGAGGAAGAGCCGGCGACGACCACGAAACGCTCGTCTCTTTCGAGGGTGAAAAGGGAAGAGTTTGTTCCCACCGTTTCGCCAAGAGCGACGTAATGCCCGATGTACTCAAAATCGAAGCACCCAACAACCACAATTTTCTTCTTTCATTCTTTATTTTTTATCCTTAGGTACGTTTTTTTTTCATTCCGCGATTCGTTCTATTCTTCTCGCTTCTTCCTCTCCCTCGTTAGTTCACACGTACTTTGTCCCGAAAATGGTAAACATGTCGTAAATTTTGAACGCCATCGGCCCTTTCGAGAGTTAAAAGCTTGTTTACAAGAGGATGTCTTGTGTAATATAATTTAAGAGAAAATTCGCATGGTCGCGTTGGCCCTTCGGCTTTGACAACGATTATAGGCTCAACGGGTAACTGAACTTTCGCTCTAGTCTATCGTTATATTTAAAATCGATTTGTCGACATTCTCTCCGATTTAACCAGCTCTATGTTTTCATTAATTTTCTTTATTGAAATAAACGATCCAATTTAAATGAATCGATTTAGACGAAGCGCAGTTCGAAGAACCTTTATTGATACGAATTAAATCAAATCGATTAATGAAACTATCAATTTGATTTTATTCGTTTAAATTTATTCGAGTTCGATCAAAGTCATTAAACTCTGAATCGTCATTCATGAAATCGAACAAACTAAATATAACGATGCGTTAATAATAAATCAAACGAATCGATATTCCTGCTATGTATAGCAATATTGTAGGAGAGAAATGAACTTCTGGATCGAGGCAGAATGATCAAAGGGACGTCCACGCGTGACTGCGAAGAAAAGCACAGGGAGTACAGCTGATCGCGTGCTGTCGAGTGACAGGACGTTTATCTGCCAAACAAGCGAGTCTACTAGGGTTCACGAGTCTCTCCTTGGGATTAACGTTTTCGTTCCGGTGGTAGACATCGCCGACTATTTGCGATCGCCATTGTGGCCATTTATTCGAAATCCCTTTACCAGAGTATGAAATAAGATAGAGAGTGGGAGAGAGGGAGAGAGAAAGAGAGAAAGAGAGAGAGAGAGAAAGAGAGAGAGAGAGAGAGAGAGAGAGAGAGAGAGAGAGAGGGAGAGAGAGAGAGAGCAAAAGTGAATGAGCAAAGTCGCACGCGATGGAAAATCTGTTGACCCAACAGATCTTCGTTAACACGGCAGTTCCGTTCCATGGTGCCAGAGTAACCAGAATAAGAGTTCGGAGGAAAGGGTTAAGGAGAATCGTTTCGAGAAAGCACCCAGACTGGGTGAGTTTCGATTTATGGCAAAGCTCCTGACAAACAGTCATTGTTGCGATTGTCAACAGGATTCAACGAAGGAGAGAGGAAGAGAAAGAAGAGAAGGAGAGAAGAAGAGCGTCGACGAATTCTGTACAATCGTCTCGGGATGAAGCGCAATCGTCTCTTTCGCTTTTTCACCCTCCTGTGAATGCGCATAATAAAGAAGACGAAAGAATTCGCAGGCGTATACGTATAAGCTGATTAACCGGAACCGTCGTCCCCCTCGCGAGATGTATACGAATACGACAATAAGATCGAGTAACTCAACCGTACTAAATATCACCGTGAGGTCTCTCTCCCTTCATCCGGTTTACTCAGCTGCCGTGTCAAACTACGAACTGTCGTGGCGAGAAAGCTCAACTCGAGTCTCATTATACTCGGCGTGCACCTTCCACCGCCTACTTTTTATTCTACCATAATGTGATAAATGTGTCATCGTGCGAATCGAAGACATCGAGTATTTTCTCGGTGGAATTCTGTTGGATGGAATAAAACAAAATACAAAAAATGCATATTCGAAAAATTCTATGAAATTTCGCCACTGCCAGGGATTTTATTTAATTCGACGTGGCTTTCCATAGAATTTTAATTGATGCAAATCACTGGGTTGAACGAGCCACGGGCTGTAGTAATGAATTTTAAAAAAGTCTTCGATGTAAAGCAAAAATAGTCTCCCGACCTCCCAGTAGTCAGCGAGCTGAAATTTGTTTCTGCCTCCTTTCGCGTCTATAAAATAACTCAAACACGCGGGGCCGAAAAATTCGCCAAACAATTGCGGCTCCTCTCACTCGGCGGAGTTCTGTGAGGTCGAAAAGTCGCGAGGCATGTGTATATACGGTATTGAAGGGAGCGGAGAAAGGGTCGTTTTTTTCGGGGGTTGAGACTCCCCTTCAAAAAAAAAATGGAGCCAGAAGGGGCCATTACCAGACTAACAAGCTTCGACGCGACGAATTTATGCGCCCGCCACTGGCTATTTCACCGTTCTTTTGCTTTTGCATTCGAAAATGTTGACGCGAAACCTGAAGGAGAAAATTACATGCAGAAAGGCGCCCGCGGTTTCTTCACTTGAACTATACACACTGGGCAATTCCGGTAGCAAACTCACGCGCGCCAGGCACAAGCCTACACAGCGTTCAAACATTCGACTTTTCACTACCGGCGCTAATGACATTCTGGCGATTTTTTATTTCTTAAAAATAAAGAAAAATTTAGAAAATTCTAGAATAAAAACAACACGTGGTTTCGAGTAAAGTGTTTCCGGGGTTGTAAGATTGGGAAAAAACAGACCGAAACTACGTGAATTGGCTAACTTGCAATTAGTTGTGAGATCACACGAATCCACAAGGATTTTTTTCCTAATGTTTTTAGTGGACAGAAAATCTTCTGAAAATAGCGTTTTTTTTTAAATAAAATATATTTAACGCAAATCGAACGAAATTCCAGATTTCTCAAACGATTTCAAGGAAGGCTTTCGTTAATTCGTTTCCACAAAAAAACGTTAGTACGCTATTAAGATCATCTGCAAATGTATTTTCTAAAAAGAAGAAAAAAGTGATTTCACGATATTATGTAATAGATATGGATTAGGAAGCGGAGATTCGGAGGAGACTGAGCGGAGACTCGTAGATGCTACCGGACGATAAATCGACGCGATGAAGCTCGCTGGCGCGAGGCCGAGTGTAATGCGGCGTGTGCTTGTATGTTATATAGATGAGAAGAATGGAAGGAAGGAAGGAAGGACGAAAGGGTGGAAGAAGGAGGATGAAGGGAGAGGGGCAAGATCCGAGGTAAGGGACGAGGGAAAGGAGCAAGCGAGTAAATAAGCGAGTGCGCGAACGGCTCTTTCGTTGCTCCTGCTTCTGTTGTACCTACCACTTCGCTTACTCTCCATTTCCTTCTCTCTCTCTGTCTCTCCCGCTCTATACATACCTACTACTCCTTGCAGTACGAGCCAAAGCAATTTGTGGCACGCGAGGTTTCGCTCCGGCCCCCGGGGGCCCTTCGCCACGCGCCGTGTAACACGTTACCTCTCTTTTTTCTCTCCTTCTCTTCTTACCCGTCCTTTCTCGCCAGAGTATATTGGAAATTCTACAAAGATCGCGCTGTGAGGAAAGCAATGAAAGAAAATCGAACTTAAATAAAAGTACGTAGCGCAATAAAATTGTCAAAGCTTGCTGCACCTAGTACTCTCTCGTTTCTACGTAACGTAGAAACTCCTAACAGTTGACGAGATCGAAAAAGATCGGAGTGGATAGGAGGATCGATTGAGACCAGGTGTATCGATTCGTGAAAAGGTTGGCAAGGAGGAGTTACCATTACGTTCTCGTTGTGACTGGCTGAAAAGCGTTGCCAGCACATGCGCTGTGTTAAACGTAAGCATATATATATATATATATATATATACGTTTATTTTATACAGGGTGGCTCACATAATTCTTAACAGCTGAATATTTCGGAAACAATTTGTTCAATCAAAAACTTGTTCATGAGAAAGTTTTATGCTTTCGAGGGGCTTTTCTAACTACAAAAATATGAAGTTTACTCCCTGTCCCCCTTTTTAGGGGGGGGGGGGGGCTGCAGGGGGTAACTTTACAATTTCAAACGGAACCCTCTATAAAATGTTAGATGGTTGGATTCGATGGGAAAAAACAAATAAATTTTATTCGAAACATTTTTTTGTCAGATGTGATTTTTTGTCAGATAGGGGATCCCGTTTGAAATTGTAAAGTTACCCCCTGCCCTCTATAAA